>JUDQ01000533.1:7339-18466 GCA_000812075.1 Scedosporium aurantiacum
AAGCTTCTAAAAGCTTGATGTGGCTCCGTGATAAGTTCAAAGTTGGGAGGAGAAGGGCCATCAAGGGACTTTGCTGTGTGCCATCCGGGTACTCGAGGTCCACCCTCTTCATCGACGCTCCTTCCCTTCCCCACCATCACCACCACCATTCCAAGAATCGATGATTATTATCCCGCGCTTTCATTCTGGGTTATGCGACTTCCTATTTTGGGAAGTATTTGTGTGGGAGAAGGATCCCTCGGACTTGGGTGGACCATCCTCTGTGTGTGTCTGTGTCTGTGTGTGTTGGCTGCATCTCCTCTGAGGGTGCGTGGGGTGGAATGCAGCGAAAGGGTGACCCATCCAGGAACCAAGGGAATGAGAGGGACATTTGGGGCCAAGCCATATCGGGTGGACGGCATTTGCTTGCATGATTTTCTTGAGCTTGAGGGGAAATGAAGCAAGGCTGAAGGCGCTCTTTTGGAACCTAAACTTTTTGTTGTTCTTTTCTCTCTTTGGTAGGCTTGTGTCTTCTTTCCTTCAGACTTGGCTGTCCTTCGTCCTTAATCGTAATTCTCAAGCGATGCTCATTCTAAAAGTTGTTTCAACGGCGCTTTTGCTCTCAGCTGTGGCCGGTAAGAGCCCAGCTGAGGGCCAAGACGTCGAGATGAGGGCAGAGCAAGAGAAAATCCTCGCCGAACCTACGGAGGAAGTCGTAGTAGATTCCATTGTACGGCTTGCCGACCCTAGGCCAACCACCTCTCCTCTTCCTAAAAATGCGTACTGACTAGATACTATCGCAGATTGGTTCGCCGATTGAGGTCCACCAGGTCTATCTAACAGTTCAAGACTTTGCGCAGCAGAAAGAATCGCCAAGACACAAGGCTGAGAAAGAGAAGCTGCTGCAAAGACTCGACCGGAATCACGGAAAGTGGGACACGAACCACCCTAGGTGGAGGCTCCTTGACGCCCTCTATGGCTTCCGCAAATATTGGGATAGGAACGTCGAAGATGTGAGGCGGTGGAAGAATCTTTACAAACATGTGTCGCCGGCCCAAAAGAAGGTATACTTAGATCCTGCGTTCTTTTCCTTTGCCATTGGAGCTCGATAATCTAAGAGACAAGAGAGCTAATCCCACATAATTAGCTGTTGGAGAGTACTGTCCAGTATTCCCAAAAGTTCACCAAGACAGAACACTTTCTTTCAGAGAATCATGAGCTGTGCCAGCGCATTGTCGACGCCGCGCTTGAGTTCTACGAGGTAGACCCCAGCGAACTCGACGAACACATCAAGAAGGCCGAGAAGGACAGGAAAGTCGCCGAGAAAGTCAGCGTCTCCCAGTCTCTGAAACATCTTGTTCGCGACTGGTCAGATGAAGGACTGAGTGAACGAGGGGATGCGTTTCCCTGCCTCCTGGAAACCATCGACAGATTATTTCCTGATCGGCTCGATGGAGGAGAGGATATTAAAATCTTGCTCCCTGGAGCGGGCCTCGGTCGGCTTGGTCACGACGTGTCGGCCTTGAAAGGTAAAGAGCTTCCATCTAACTGAACATGGCTTCGAAGAAAAAGAAAAGAGTTTCGGCTGATGCTTTTTTTTGTTTTCAGGTTTTGAAGTTACGAGTAATGAATGGTCAATGTACATGAACGTCATGTCCCGCTTCCTCGATAGTCAACCCTCAACTGCATCCGGCGCCGTCTACCCCTTCGTCGACTACTGGTCCCACCATGTCTCCAATGCAGACATGATGCGCAAGGTCTCCTTCCCCGACAAGCCCATCAACTCCAGCTCCGTTCTCCTCGTAGAAGGAGACTTCGTGACTATATTCAACGAGCAAACAGCTTATTTCGACTCCGTGGTAACGCACTTCTTCATCGACACGGCGAGAAATTTGATGAGCTACTTCGATACAATCCATCGTGTCCTCAAGCCTGGAGGCTACTGGGTTAACTTTGGGCCCCTTTTGTATGGCACGGGTCCGTTTGTTCAGCTGTCTCTTGAGGAGATAATCTTGGTCGCTGAGGCGATGGGCTTCGAGTTTCTAGATACGTCTGAGAAGTGTGGGGAGATCACGATGGAGGGAAGGAAGGTTAGGGGGATGCCGGCTGTGTATGGGTTTAATGAGAGGGCGTTGACGAGGAACGCCTATAATGCGCAGTTTTGGGTGGCGAGGAAGAAGGAGTAGGACGTAGACTCTCCAGAGGCGGGCGTGTTTGCTTAAGCAGATACTAAATGGTAGTGTTTTTAATATACTCCTCCCGATGTATCAAATGTGGCTACGATCGGACGTTCTAGAATTAGGTGCAGTTAAAGCGCATGATACTCGATTTAGGCCATGCAGCTCCCCCTTCTTTCGTGCCGGATCTACATGCATGCACACTTACAGACAATTTAACTACGATTGGCAGACGTCTTTAGCTTCGTAGATACCATCTAATCAGATTATCACAAGAGATTGAGCTGCAGGTGAAAAAAAAAGAAGAGACTAGCTGAGGATTTGATGCCGAATGGATCTTTAGCTACTTCATAATCGTTGACAAGAGATAAAGGAGCCGCCTCCAACCCTCACACCGAGCCCAGTCCATCTAAAATATCCGAAAAGAGGGTTACGGAACAGAAATTTTGAAGTTCATCATCTCATGTAAGAGCCCATCTACCCGCAGTCTGCACGTCAGAACGTCGTTTCCTCGGTCTACAGAAACTTGGGCCATTCCCTCTCACCTTGGTCTAGTGCTCGGTATCACAGTGGTAGATCAAGCCGAGGTTACCGGTGCCACAAAACGTCTCACCGTGCTGATGGCAGTGGTCGGTGCCAGGGGAACCGATGCAGCAGTACTCGCAGTCGCCGACGAGGTCGCAGGCGCCGGTAGGGAACTCGCAGACTCGCTTGACGAGGGAGGAGAGGGAGTCGGCGGGCGTGCTGGGGAGGGCAGCCGCGAGGAGGGCGAAGACGGGGAGAAGAGTGAGGGCGTGCATTTTTGCGAGGAGACAGTTCTGAGAGGTACGAGATCAGGTCTGATGATTTCTTGGTTTATTGAGAAGATGCTGGATGATGAGCTTGAGATTTCTCCTTTTTTCACGATGATCGTGGACATTCTACTCCATTATATACTCGATCAAGGACACAGAGTACCACCAGCATGGCAGATAGCATCTCCGACTACGGCATCACTAAGAAGAAGGAGCGCTTTTCCCGTAGGCCTGGTGATCAGCATCGTGACTGACGATGTTCGGGAGAAAATGCCTCCAGGACCTGCAGGATGAAGAATTTCCCCGCTATCCCAGCGCACATTCGTTACATCGTGCTTGAAGATTTTTGTTTTTATTCGGTATCATCGAAGGTATGCTCCAGTCGCTGTGAAAGGTGAAGACGGAAGGGAGGAAGCAAGGAAGCAAGGAAAGAGGGAACTCTCTTCTCAGCAACCTGGATGGTGGTCAGCGAGGAAAGCTCGAACAATCCGAAGTTGCAATGATTACTATACAGAAACTAGCATCGTGAGATGAAGTTCAGTTTGCTCCCGCTGCAGAAGCGGTCGTGTCTTGGCAAGGGGAACCTTGATGGACAAAATAGGCTTGGCGCGGGACGCGGGTGGTGCCGGTATCTTGGGGACATCGGTGGCTGGAACAACCCGGAAGACCGCATCAGATAATCTCTTCATAATGGCTTCCTTCTTGTGCTTAAGATGAGATGATGGGTTGGTAGTGACCCCCCACACCACCACAGAAGCGGCGGTGCCCACTTACAAGACGTGGGTTGGCTAACAGAACCTACACTACCTGATCATGACAGCAGCACCATGCAGGAGCCCGACAGGGGTTCTCTTGCATGCATCCCAAGGGAAGCTGAACACGGCAAGCTTAAAATCTCGTGAGGGGAAGGATTGCTAATCCGAAGACCAAACGAGGGACGTCCATCAAGGTCCCCAAGCTAGCAAGGGATTTCCTTTCCTTCCCAGTTTGGATGGGTCACCGATGCAAGCATTCCAATGAGGACATCCCCGCCAAGAATTCCAAGATCTGATATCACCCCAACTGCATGGAATGTCCATCCTCTCAAGCGTGGGCGGGGAGCAGGCTTTGGTCAAATCATTCCGCGTGGGAAGAGGGGGGAGCGCGGAAGTACCGCAATCGCATAGCCTACCCTAGACCGGTTTCCCTAGCCGGCATCTGTAAGATTGGAAGATGGAATGGCTCCCTCGAAAACTCGGATTTGGGCAGAAAGCGTGAGGTTAGCCTTGGGGCTCCCCACGCTAAGCGATGGAAGACTGCAGAGTTTTCGTCCGAGTGACGGCTGTTAGCTTCCCAATCTCATCCAAGGTGTGTTGGGGGTGTAGGTTTTATCACTTCACCTTGATGGTGTTGATGTTTTTGTTTATCGCTTGTTGGGGGGTTCCTCCTTGCAGGGCTCCTCGCAAAATGCGTATAAAGTGCTCGAGGTGATCCGGACCCGGAAATTCTCGAGATGATTGTTATCCCGCATTCCGCTTGATCGACCTCGTGCCGCTCTGCATGCCTTTGAACTAAAATCTAGGACATCAATTCCTGTTTCGTTCGTTGTTCTATTTCCGGCTCCCCACCATGGCGGAATTCAAGAGGCGTGGGGACATTCTTGTCCTCGCTTTGCTTGCGGGTGGCGCTTTGGCTCTGCCGCAAGCAGTCACCACTCCTGCCCCCGTCCTCGCGCGTGCTGATTCTCAGTGCAGGTAAGATACTCACTTTTCACATGCCCAACCCTACTAGACCTCTGGCTGACGGAGAAGCAACAGTGAGGTCGTGTCCACTTACTATGGCGTCGACACCACCGTCTCCGACTACCCTGGCTTTGTCCAGTCGATGAACAGCGCCTACTCGTCCTCCGGCGAGGTCTTTAGCGGTACCAGAATTCCCGTGTTCACGACCACGCAGTACCTAGCGGACGGCAGGGCGTTCACAGCGTACGGCTTCTACCACTCAAGTGTCCTTGAGGAAGCCGGGTACAGGATCTACTCGTCCATCACAACCATAACGAAATGCACCACTTCTACCAGCGTTACCTTGCCGCCGTCGCCTACCGGGTCGATTTGCAGTCCCCACGGCGACCACTGTACGTGATTTAAGCCTTTTGCTTTTTCGTATTCTGCTGGCGCTCGCTTTTGGTAAGCTAACGAACGAGTTGCAGGGCATTGCGAGGCGTATCCCAGCTCTACCACCAGCGGAGAACCTCCCGCAGAGACTTGTGAGCCGCATGGTGATCACTGGCATTGTCCACCGGGTGTCCCAGAGCCCACGACCCCTCCTCCGGCCGAGATTACCACCACTTCCTCACCTGGAGAGTGTGAGCCTCACGGCGATCACTGGCATTGCCCTCCTGGGGTCCCAGAGCCAACAACCCCTCCTTCTTCGGAGCCCACTACAACCAGCGCTGGGGAGTGCGAACCCCACGGCGACCACTGGCACTGCCCTCCCGGAGTCCCGCAACCTACTACCCCTCCTCCTTCGGAACCAACCTCTTCGACCAACCCAGGAAAATGCGAGCCACATGGTGACCACTGGCATTGCCCGCCTGGCGTGCCCGAACCCACCACTCCTCCTCCCTCCGAACCAACTTCCACCTCCAGCCTGGGAGAATGCACTCCGCACGGCGACCACTGGCACTGCCCTCCCGGAGTTCCCGAACCGACTACACCCCCTGCTTCGGAGCCCACGAGCACTACTAGCCCCGGCGAGTGTGAGCCTCATGGGGACCACTGGCATTGCCCCCCCGGTGTGCCCGAGCCAACTACCCCTCCCACATCCGAGCCAACTGAAACAGGCAATCCCGGCGAATGCACTCCGCACGGCGACCATTGGCATTGCCCTCCTGGCGTTCCCGAACCTACTACTCCTCCTCCGGCGGAGCCTACTGAGACTGGAAATACTGGGGAGTGTGAACCTCATGGAGACCATTGGCATTGTCCTCCAGGTGTTCCGGAGCCCACAACCCCTCCTCCTTCCAGCGAACCTACGGACACTCCTTCCGAGGGCGGCGAGTGCACACCGCATGGGGACCACTGGCACTGTCCTCCGGGTGTACCGGAGCCAACGACTCCTCCATCTGCAGAGCCAACTGATGGATCTGAAGGCGGCGAATGTACCCCTCACGGTGATCACTGGCATTGCCCTCCAGGTGTGCCCGAGCCAACAACGCCTCCGGCTTCCAGCCCTACAGATGGCAGCTCAAGCGAGTGCACTCCCCATGGTGATCACTGGCACTGTCCCCCCGGCGTCCCAGAGCCAGACTCCCCTCCTCCTGCTAGCGACTCGGGCTCCGGGTCCGAAACGACTTTCAGCAAGGTCGTTCGTCCTACCGGTGAGGCTACCAATACGCCGATCACTGCTGGCGCCGAGAGTGTCAGGGTTCTTAGCACGAAGGGAGCCTTGTCCTTGGGTCTGGCAATTGTTGCTGGGCTTGCGTTTGCTCTGTAGATGAAAAGTGCAAACTTACACTTTACCACTTAATCTTCATATTTGGGGAATGTTTTAGACTTCTTTTCTTCTGTTGAAGTAGACCTTGGCGCTCTTCCGTCAGGGGATAATTTATATTCATTAATAAACCGAATGCATCTCGAAATGTTTATGCAATTTTTGAAATGTGCAATTATCGGGGTTCAAGAATCATCTTCGTTGCTTGCTTCCTCATTCATCTTCACCACCATGTCGACTCTGATTCCTCCTCTTGTTGAAGCATTATCATTATACAGCCATCCACTAGTGTTTCCCCAGTCTTTTTTCCCAGCAGACGAAAAACAATTATCGAGTTTAACACGGGATCTAGATCCGGCGATGCGTGCACACCGTTTAGGCCTCGCGCCCATCGGATACGTCTCCACGAACAAAACCGCTCCGGTTTGCCTACAAAGAGAATGGACATTCCCTTCCTGAAAAAGTTCCTTTGGTCTAGAATTACCAATGCCATCACCCATTCCTCCGTCGCCATGAGTCGTCGGTTCCGTCAGATATCCGTACCCTTGTCGAGAAGTGACTAGGTGCTGGAATGCCAGCCAGCAATCCTTCCGAAAGCATCAAGGCTGATGATGATTCCTGTCAACCCGACTCAATGGCATCTCTGGTTTTCTAGGAGGGCCATGTAGTCCTCAACTCTCCCCACTTGAATCCCGGTGCTCTTTTCCGATGTAATATTCTTCATATTCTCATTTCATCGCCTTTCTTTTTTTTCATATCAGTGCCTCGAACATGTTCTAAATATCCAGGTTCTTTGGCATCTTTCGGCGACGTCCTGATGAGATTCCTCAAATCTTATAATTGACCTACTCGATATACCGGTATGGGATTTGCCTTTGGCCATTTGAACCTCTAGTTCCGGCGTTGCAATTGAGGCTTATCCCGCAACGGTTATATCTTCGAGGACTCATAAAATCTGTCACCCATGGAAACCCATCCGAGGAGCACGGTGGACAATGACCCCAAAGCGGGCGAGTGGGAACTTACCTTACGTCCGCCAACTCCCTGGGGCGCTCGCTACGGCGTCTACAACCAGGGACCCGGCCCTTTCCAACATACAAACCGATCCTGGCTTTCCCCATCCTTTCCCACATTCGACCCTAGCGATATTCACAACATCCTGCAGTATATCCCGCAGGGCGTTGATGGCGCCGTGGAAGCCCCAAAGGGCGAAGAAGCGGATCGGCTTTTTACCTCGGAGGCCATCCAGCTCCAGCGGTTCGGCGGTCTGCGCACCTGGGAGGCAGTTCTCCTGAAAGATGTCAGCAGTTACGAAGCTGGAAATGAGCTTGTCCTCCCAGGCAATGAAGAATCGCAGAAACTTGTCGTCAGGGAGGATGACTGGTTCTTGCCGTTTAAGAAGAATAGGTGGATTGACTACAATGTCAGGCTACGGGATTCCGGTATTGATTATCCGCGGACCTATGGAGGCGACGACGGGATCTGGTCTGTAGACAATCCGGCTGTCTGGGAAGAACTGGGGCCGCCTCTCGAATTGGCGAACCGAATTCTACGTCTGGCCTGCCATGGGCCCTGGTACGTTCATGTTTATGGCAAACTGTTTACATTTTCTATCATCTTTTTCTTTTCATGCGTATTGGAGATATCCCACTTCCTATTGCTAATGAATCTCTCTCTACATAGGTTGCCTTCACTAGTCGACCCTTCTGCCCACGAAACCTCGCTTGGGATCCGGTATATTCTCAATAAGGATAGCGGGGACGTTTCCGCCCCTACTGATTCCGAACCCTACCGGAAATTCGTTGAGGTCGATCCTCATAGGCGCCTTTCCCCAAAATGTGTTACGCAATTCATTAATACCCTCGCCTATCATTTCTCCTGGTCTTTCTTCGACCCGCGACACGAATTCCCCACTCCAGAGCCATTCAGGGGCCAGACAATGTGCGTAGTCGATTGTCCGGCGCTTCGACAAGGGGGCTCATCTCAAATGGTCATATCTATCGATATCTCGGCTATCAAAGCTCTCTTCAGCTGGAATGTGACTGATGTGGAAAGGTCCATTATTCAGCACACAATCGGAGTAAATGTGAGATATCCATCCAGAGTTAGATACGCGAGGTTACTGTTACTGATATCTTCCCTCGTACCTGCAGATTGCCCTGGCGTTCGTTGTAAGGATCTTCGCCATTCTCCTCTGAGGCTCTGGATGCCTGAAGATATCCGGAGAATTGTTCTGGATTTTCACTACTAACACACCGACTCTTAGGATGCTCTGGCACGGAATAGAGGTCTGGCCTACCTGGAACACGAGGCAAAATATGACCCACGATCGGCCAGACTCAGGCAGTTCCAGCTGGTATCAGACCTCTTTTTTTTTTCTTTTTTTTTTTTTTTTCCCACAAATTACCTCCCTGAATGTGCCATTTCACTAATGCCAGTCTAGTTTTATAATGAGGAAGTTATCGCCGACCATCGTGCGTCCTTCGCGAAGTCCCTATTTGGTGGAAAGCTTGAATTCCCCCTTTACCAGGGGCCAGGCAGTCCGAACAAAACGGGCTTCGTACTTCCGATAACGGCTCGGGAATTTCCTACCCAGGCTGAGGCCCTTCAACAACTTGCGGCGGTCGGCGAGATAACCGGGCCACTCACCCTCAAGTTGTATCCCGCGTGGCTGCACCGACATCTCGTGTGGCCTATACCCTGCATTTGGCAAGCCTCGATGATGAACGAAAGCTTTTGGAAATACGACGTAGTGAGATTCGATCTCCAGGCCCTCAAATTCCCCAAATACCTTTTCTGTGAAGACCTGTTCCATCTAGGCTGGAGCATGAGTGCATTTCGGACCACGCCGGCGGGCTGGGTCATGGACAAAGTTTTGTGTCCCGAAAATGGACCAGGCCATCATTTAATAAAGCAACTCCAGCAGAGACGTAGGCTTTGGTCTAGGTTTAGGGAAAAGTGGTACGAGGACATGCATCGCTGCTGGGAACTACCGCCTTATTCAAACATCATATTCCGCGAAGAGCTGCGTTTGATTACCGACGAGTACTTCCTTCGAAGGCAGGACTACGACGAATTCCGCGCCCACGAGATAGCAGAGAAGTGGATCATCATGCCTTACTTCATCGCGTCGGAAGCCGTGGTTCCCCCCCTATTTTATACAAACGCTCTTCTCTGCCGAGCAGTAGGCCTGCTGGTCATGGCTGCCCTACCAGCGAGGCTCGAGACCAAGACTTGTCAACGAAGTGGCTCGATCCGGCCAGACGAAAGGAGACAGCTTTGGAAACTCAGCAAGGAGGCTATCGCCTCGAGTGGCGATAATCCGATTCGAGTCATGGAGCACTGGTGGGCTGACCGAAAGGCCCCCGACTTCGTGCTGCCTAAGAGGCACGCTGGCCAGACCGCCGCCGAAATTCTGGCGATGAGGGTTGAATTTCTCAACGAGGCCCGGAACACGTTGGAACTGTATCGAAGTCAGGACATGGCTCTTCCGCTCTTGACGCGGGCATTATTGCTACAGATTCGTCACCTTAGACATCTCCTTAGAGACGTAATGCCACGGCATATCATCCAGTCATCAAATAGAAACGCAGGCGCTACAAAACAGGGCGAAGGTGCGGGGAGATGGCTGGACCTCTTTTTCAAAATCCCAAAGTATTCCCACGAAAATCAAATCGGAGACCCTGGGGCTATTGAGGAACGGCCGACAACCAAGTCCATAGTCATGGATAAATCCTACTTCGAGAAGATCGGTATACACCAAGAACCAGTTTCAGTGCCTGCCATCCCTACAGTGGAAGAAGTCCCTAATCCTGAGATGCAATTGTGGACCGTTGGCCAGGTGGCGGACCAGTTCCGGAATGGAAGATTTTGGGCGTTGGTCCAGGAGGGAGCGAGGTACGCTGTGCACGATGTTACTGGTAAGTCGAGGTTACAAGCCGATGAAGTGCGGTTCCAGCGAAGGCCAAGCCTTGTCTAACTCGCCCGCTGCAGATGCAATCTCGGGCTTTTCATTCCCATGGTCCTCGAACAATTCTCTTTTCAGTTACTGCCGATATGGACGTGTGATGAAAGATAACATTGAAAGTACCTTTAGCCCCCGGAAAGCGCAGAAAATCCGTCGTAAGGGCTACCTCGTGCAGGAATTCAGCGCAGAGGAGGTGGCCGAAGCTCGAACTACTATCCGATCCTGGACTCGCATCGGTGATGACGTTTACGATATCACAGGTACGAACTAAATGACCCCTTCCTGCTGCTCCTTACAAGAGGTGCTCTGTGTCCTTTGCTAACAATTCCATAGAGGTCTTGAGCCCAACTAGTAATGTCATCTTGTTGGACAACGAACGAGAAGTGCTTTTGGAATCTAAGGGTCGCAATGCCATAGTGGCACTCCAGAACCATGGGCTAGAGACCGAACTCGAGAGATTACGGCAGAGGTTTAAACGGTGTAAAATTGGGAGGGTTAGGAGAAGGACCCCGAGCGCGGAAGACGGCCCGGTGTATTGCGCCGACGATATGTGCTGGTTCACATCTCAGAGGACGGGAATGTACACAGTCGTTCGCGGAGTAGTGTACGATCTCACAGGTATGATCTCTTTTCTTTTATGATCTCTTTTCTTTTATGATCTCTTTTCTTTTATGATCTCTTTTCTTTTTTTTTTTTTTTTTTTTTTTTTTTTTTTTTTTTTTTTTTTTTTTTTTTTTTT
>JUDQ01000534.1:0-18333 GCA_000812075.1 Scedosporium aurantiacum
GGGGGGGGTGGCGTGGCGTTTACCAGAAAGAACAACTTCGGTTGAAGAACTTGGAGGGTACAAAATTTCATCTTAATAAAGCGAAAGAGACGCGGGAAAGATAGACTTCAACCAGTACCTCGAAGTATCACCGTGGGCCTCGATGAACCTGCCACCCCTGTGGAAGGGACTCGGCGCTGTCGAAGTACATCGGTACTCCCTGAACTTCCTTTGTTTTCATGCACGATTTTTCCAAATAGGTTTTCACAGCCTGGCAAAACTTCACGCGAACTTTGAAGGAAGGATTGAAAATCATCCCCAGTCCTGATCTGAAGAAATGCAAATCTTCTGTGCAGTCGTACAAACTACTGAGTCTTCAAGAAGCGAATGAGAAATGCTGGACCAGGTGTTGCCTTCTGGGCATGGTATGCAGTGTCCAAGACATACATCTGCGGATGTCGCATGGTTGGGGCTAAAAGCAGATGTCTGCCTGGAGATATTCATCTTGGTAGTGTACACTATACTACGAAGTACTAGTGGAGAGTTCCTGTCACATTAGTGTACGGATGCCGCAAGGACGAAGGCCTCCACGAACACGGATTACCTGAAGTGTCAAGAACAAGAAGAGGAAAAAGCTAGAAAAACCTGTGCTCAATATCCTTCCGGCGCTAAGAACTAAACTACGAAGTACGAAGTACTCGTCTGAAGTACCAAATGACTGCCTCCCCTGCACGGTCCAATTGTCTTGTTTCAAGTTCCAAAAGACACAATTTGATGTGATCTTGATGGGTGGGCTGATTAGGTAACCAGTAACCGAACCCCGAAGACCGAAACATTGAACACTTTGAAGTGTCAATGCAGCTGATTGGATTCCCCCAGATCCAGAGAAGCAGGGGTCTTCATGGGAAGGACATCCAATGCTGGCAAAACGATATCGTAGGGGGTGGTTTCTGGAAATTATAAACTCTCGAAGAGCGCTTTTCACATTGCTCCGTACATTTGCTACACGGCAAGGTTTTCTGCTCAACAGCCGACGAACAAGTCTTGGCGGCATCAAGTCATTGTCACAGAGGCAGACAATTTGAATGTGTGGATTTGCAGGATGCCCAGATTAGTAACCAGTCACACTGAATCAAATTATTAGTCCAAGTTCTGGAGAGATTCATACCATCCCCAGTTCCTGGTGGCTACACATCAAAATTTACTTTTTCGCCTCTTGCCGAAAGAGTCTGCCTGGTCTTCCTGCATATTCGGTCCAAGGACAAGATCTGAACCTAAACACAACCGCTGGCTTTGCCTGTGTTGAGTTGGACTTGTCAATATGGCTGGTCCGCAGAATCAACCCCCCGCCGCAGCCACGGACGCTGTCCTGGTATCGTCCGATGAGATGCCAAAAGATGCCCAAAAAGTGGAAGAGCTCGATTTCAACAAACTCAAGCGGCCCGTCACCGCAGAAGACCTTCTAGACGGAATGCGCCATATGGGATTCCAGGCATCTTCCATCGCGGAGGCCGTGCGCATCATCAATGACATGGTAGATTTACCCCTCCGTGGGCAAGACTGAGCCGATTTTAAATCCATATCGTTGTTGGCGGGAGAGCATGCATTTTTTTTCTAACCATGAAGTCACGTAGAGAGCTTGGAGGGATCCCGAAACGGGAGAAAAAACGACCATTTTCCTTGGGTACACATCGAACCTAATCTCTTCTGGCATGAGAGCTGTCCTCCGATGGCTAGTTGAACACAAGCATGTCTCCTGCATCGTGACGTCGGCCGGAGGTGTGGAGGAGGACTTCATCAAGTGCCTAGGCGATACGTACATGTCGTCGTTCAGTGAAAGGGGTGCTGAATTGCGACGCAAGGGCCTAAACAGGATTGGAAACCTCATCGTGCCAAACGCCAATTACTGTGCCTTCGAGGATTGGGTTGTTCCCATCCTAGACAAAATGCTTGAGGAGCAAGAAGAGACTAAGAACTCGGAGGAGCCCATCAAGTGGACACCATCCAAAGTCATTCATCGCCTAGGAAAGGAGATCAACGACGAAAGATCGGTGTATTACTGGGCATACAAAAATAACATCCCAGTTTTCTGCCCCGCATTGACCGACGGGAGCCTCGGTGATATGCTTTACTTCCACACGTTCAGATCCTCACCCCAGGCCCTTACCATCGACATAGTCCAGGATATCAGAGCCATAAACACCATTTCGGTGAGAGCGAAGCGCGCAGGCATGATCATCCTCGGAGGAGGCGTCGTCAAGCATCATATCGCTAACGCATGTCTCATGCGAAACGGTGCGGAGCATGCCGTTTACATCAACACTGGCCAGGAGTTCGATGGCAGTGATGCTGGCGCGCGTCCCGACGAGGCTGTTTCATGGGGCAAGATTAAGATTGGGGCGGACCATGTGAAGGTATGTGTACATGTCTCGTTTCGTTTGTGGAGGCACGAGGAAAGCTGACAGGTTTCCAGGTCTACGCCGAAGTGACCACGTGTTTCCCTTTCATTGTGGCAAACACATTCGCGAAAGATTCTGAGTAGGCATGCGCGATGGACTGAAGATCACAGGCCTGACGACACGCTTCAGTCCGGAGCCTTCTTTCGCGTATCGAATGCCAGTTGATAGACTCATCGTGGAGTTTGGTTAGGAACGGATTATAAAAGTTAAGAAGCCTGGAGACTAGATCAAATGCATATAGGCGCCTGATTGATTTTTCTTTCTGAAACAGCAATGACAGCCACCGATCTTTAAATATGAAGTCAATCGATGAGAATGATGAATGATGGCCGGATCAATGCGCCTTGTGATTTCGAGGTTAGATTTAACAATGCTGGGCTGTAGCTTAATAAGCAAAAGAAGGGTTCAGTGTTGGTTTGATTCAATTGCCACCACGACACGACATGCAAGCTCGTCGACCTTAGCCCTTTCGATGGTTCATCTCCCACCTTCGACAAGTTGCGCTTTGATTGCCCACCGATGCGGAGTAACAACACGAGCTTTTTCTCTGAGCTCTGTATATGATAGCGAGTAAGCGCACCTTGGAAGTAGCTCAGTATCTCTGACGCGCCGCGGACTTGTCGACAATGCCAACAATCCAAGACACTTCGTTCCCAATTGTTCATGGTCTTGTGCACTCTCGACCCGAAGACAGAGTCTCGTATGAATCGTGCAACATTACCTTGACCGGGAAAATCGCCTGCTAACACCGCATATCACCTATCTCGACGCGACGGAGAGCCATCGGCCACCGTGATCCAACATCCGATGTAATGTCAGGAGCATATATCCCACCAGGAGACAATACAGCGACTCAGCACGATGGCACCGACCATCTGGCCATCAACAACACATTCGTCCGGCGTCTTTTAACACTTCTCGCTCTTAAAACTACGGGTCGATTTTATCGCCTCGATGGACCCTGTCTCCCCATTTCCAAGAATGTAATTGTCAAGTCCAGGCCATTCGTTCACCTCACAGAAGCTGCAACTATGAACTTTGTCGCTGCCAACACCTCAGTTCCAGTGCCGCGTGTACATTGTTCATTTGTCCACCGAAACCGAGCCTATATCGTCATGGAACGTATCCACGGACTCACCCTAGCTGAGGCCTATGTGTCGCTGTCCGATGCTGATCGCGAGAGCATATTTGCGCAACTTCGGTCTATGCTGCAAGAATTGAGGAACCTTCCTCCCCCACCTGGTGTTGGCGTACAAAGCTGCGTTGGAGGGTCATTGCGGGATGGTCGTATTCCCCACTGCAGACCGCGGTTCGGACCGTTCGACACCATCCAAGACTTTCATCTCTGGCTACGTGATGGACTTCGTCCGGAAGACCACCCAGACCGCAAAAGTGACCAAGACTGGGAAGATATTAAGGAGATGGTAACCAAGCAGGATGGACCATGGCCGGCGCCTGTCTTTACGCATGGAGATCTGAACCCCTTCAATATCCTGGTTCGCGGGAACAAGGTTGTAGGAATTATCGATTGGGAGTTTGCGGGTTGGTACCCTTACTACTGGGAGTATACAGCTGCCTGGTATGGGAATCTGACTCGACAAGAATGGCAAGACTTAACTGCCAAGTTTCTGGATACTTACCCCGAGGAGCTCGGAATGGAAATTACCAGGCAGAAATGGTGGGGAGAATGTTGATTAATGCATACATCAATCAATACCTGGTCGTTGTGTTTCCCTCCTATACACTAACCGAAGACAATCCTGCGACTTTGTCCGCCACATCACCCATGCACCAATTAATGCTCGCCGGTTCTCACACACAACTTAGGCTATGGTCTCCTTCCCCTCAAGCATATCCCACGTGGGCTTTGGCAACAAAGCATCCTCCGCCTTTAAATACCTCCCGGCTCTTGTCTTCTTTGCTACATACTCTCTTGCTAGCACCTCAATCTTCGCCCAGTCCAGCTGCGATGTTCCCACGGCTTTGCCGTCCTTTTGCAGACTGGACAGGACGCCGGACAGCCAGGTGCGACACCGCCAGCTTGGGTCGTTCTGGACTACAGGTGTGCCGCGGAAGATTTCGACAAGCCGTTTCTCGTCTTCGACTTTAGCGATTATAATGCGTGCGAGCAGGTTGACCGTGGTTTTCACATTATTGACGCTGACTTCTTCATAGACCCAGCCCTGGACTGGGTGATTCTTGACGTGGTAGCGTGTGCCTGGGACTTCGGCCTGGCTTTCTAACTTGGGGCCGACGAGAAAGCCCCAGTGGTATCTGTAGAGTATGGTGAGTCTAGGATATGGCGGGGGATGGCGGGTTCAGGTTTGGAATACCTTCGCTCTTCGTTGTTGGAGACTCCACTTGGGTAGAGGGCAATGTACAGTCTTTTCTTATTCGAAACCATCGTTACCCCTTCGGGAGATAGCCAAATTCTGGCGGCTAGAGGAGCAGATAATATCTAGAGCCAAAATTAGAGAACTTGAAATCAAAGCTCTAAGGACAACAACGTGAGGTACACTCACATTTATACACCCTCTCTTTTGCTCCCATAGATTGCATCTATATGGGATTGGGGATGCAGCGCTTAATTTACGTCCAACCACTCTTCATTACAGCCGCCAGTACCATTCCAATTGAAACAGTCTCAAAAAGATAGGGTCCCGTTGCAGCATGGCCACTCACACTGGATGGTAATACGACAGATGTCCCAGCGGGGGTTCTGTCGTGGCTAGAAGTCACATCATCAGTTATGACGACGGAGAGTAGTAACAATATGATAGTCTTCGATATAGTGAGAAGATACTTCTCCTGGGTGGGAGAAGTATCTCTACGGCTCTTCGGTAACACGATCTCTTGAGGTGTGGAATGCTGAATTGCACATCGGAAGGGGGATCAATGATAGATCAAGATTTCTATGTTGGTGGTCACAGCGTGTACAGTGATGAATGTCCAAGGCTGGGGTGATAGACTGTGATATTACACTGTGCAGCCGTCACCACCTGCAAAAGCTATGTTAAATTTCCATCTCCAGGTCAACTTCGACTTTCCACCTCACAGGTTGTTGCGGTCTCATCTTGCCACACGACCGCCCTGCGACTTCCCCGCCAAAGCAAAGCAAGTTTCACCTACTTCCACAATTAGGAATCGAACGGAGGAAAACGTGGATAAGGATGTCGTCTATTTACAATCTCGAACCGCAGCCCACGGGCTCGGTGATCCTCCACACGACCATAGGCGAGCTCTCGGTCGAACTCTTCGCGAAGCAGACCCCATTAACATGCCGCAACTTCCTGCAACTCTGCATGGACGGCTACTATGACGGCACGATATTCCATCGCCTCGTCCCCGGTTTTATTCTCCAGGGTGGCGACCCCTCTGGCACCGGTCACGGCGGCGAGTCGATCTACGATGGGGGCGCTCTCAGCGGCGACCTGGATCCGTGGCCGATGGATTTCCGTCGGGGAAGGAATGCGGGGCCGACTGGTGTGGGATTCAAGGACGAGTTTCATTCGCGACTAAAGTTTAATCGACGAGGTCTTCTCGGCATGGCCAATGAAGGAACGCCGGATACCAATGGCAGCCAGTTCTTCTTTACTCTCAACAAGGCCGAGGAGCTTACAGGGAAGAACACATTATTCGGCAGAATCGCTGGAGATACGATATACAACCTCACGAAGATCGGAGAGGCAGAGATTGACGAAGCGACCGAGCGACCGCTGTATCCCGTCAAAATCACGAATGTAGAAATTCTTATCAATCCTTTCGAGGGCATGACGAAGAGGGCCCGGACAGCGCCAGTAGCTCAAAAGGCCCTCGTAGAGAGGAAAAAGAAGAGGAAAGGAGGGAAGAAACTACTTAGTTTTGGTGACGAAGAAGGCGAGGAGGAGGAGCTTCCCATCTTGAAGAAGCCGAAGTTCGATACTCGTATTGTGATGGACCTGGATGACGGTGCAGATCAGCCTGCCACTACCCTGAAACAGGGAGAAAAGAAGAAAAAGAAGACCACGGCACCGACGGACAAGACACCGCCTAGGTCAGAAATAACGGAAACGAGGAACCCTGAGCCCGCCGATGGAGAGCGAGAGAGAAAGAGCCGATACGATTCACCATCGCCTGAGCGAGAACCGCCGAGAAGGAAAACGGAGCTTGAACGGACGAACGATGAGATAGCAGCGCTTAAGGCATCCATGAAACGAACAACCCATTTAACGCGAGAGGTGGACAATAATAAAAAGAAGAAATCCGCCTTGGAACAAATGCTCTCAGGGACAGCCGTCAAGGGCGGACGAAAGCGCGGGCGCCAAAACGTCAACGAAGATCAACGGTCTGTGGATATCATGAAAGGCTGGGAATTAAAGTTGCACAGGGCACAGCCGGAAAGAGAGACGCCCTCGCGCCGGGCTGCTGAGGAGAGCAGCAAGGGCAAAGCGGGTGCGGCGGATGATGACGAAGGCGACAAGTGCGACCTGCACTTTGTACCCAACTGTCAGAGCTGTCAAGCTTGGGACAAGAAGGAAGATGAACAAGACAGCGGAGACGAAGGCTTCATGGCACACATGATGAATTGCAAGGCAGACAAGTTAGGGAAAGACCTGAGTTACCGCAAGAAGGCTGAGGAGGAACTCATAGTCATCGATCCAAGGGCAAAGGCACAGACCATCAAGGAACAAAAGAGAGCGGAGAGAGAAGCGAGAGCAGGCAATTCTGGCCGTGAATGGGATCGGGCAAGGAATGCCCAGATGGCTAGAGCTGCTGCCACAGCAGGCAGAGGAGCTACATGAGCTAGCCGCCTGGCTGACGAAAAATTCAATGTTGTCCGTTCAAAACTGCAATACTACATGTACTTGTATACTAGTAAAACAATGATACCCATGAACCTCGACTGGTCTTATCCGCTTCCCTCCATTGTGCCTTTATTTTGGCCCTTTGATCTCAGAAAAATGTTTCATAACCATTGTTAAACCAAGGATCTAATCTACAATTGTAGGCCCCACCCCTGTCGTGATCTGCCACGATTTGGAGGTATGAGGTCATTCAGATGGAGAAGCTGTCACTGAGCCTCTGGCTTGAGGTATCTAGAATGTTCCGTCGGGATAGGTAAGGCCAGATTGATCTTTCTTCCCCGAGAGATCGATAATTACATCTCAAGTTACGTGTCCAATTCGGGGTTGATGGGAATGGGAACTCATTTCTTGCACACATGCAGAGCATCACCGTCGTAGACAAGATCAATTGATCAATTATTAGTAGACCACCCCAAGCAGACGTCATACACTAGAGGTAAACCTTAATGCTCCGATGTTTACCTCAATAGGTCTCTGCGACATTGACTTTGGCAGTAGCAACCGTCCTGGAACCATTGAACCAGGGGACCGCCTAAAATTTAGAGGCCCTGGCCCAATCACACCCTGGAGAAAGAGCGAAGGCAGCAAAAACTTTGGCGTATCTCCACGTGATCCTTATCGATTTTTCTATCAGTCTACGCTGTGATTGGGTGGCTAGTTAGAGGGGGAGGAACATCATAAACCAGCCGAGAAGGTTTCCTGCTCTCAGGGCCTGGTCTGACCTTTGTTCCATCCAACTGCTCTTCATTGTCTCTGCGGTATTCTAGAGATCCTTCTAGGTTCAAGCGACAGACGATATATCGCCATTCTGAACTAACGGGTGCGACGAGGCCGGGCACCGCGCCGCGATCAATCGACCTGCTGAAACGAGGCACTATGACGACAGCATAGCAACTTGTCACTCCCAGCCGAACCAGAAGATCGGTCCAAAGCTCCCTTGTCGCGCAAAGACAATTTAGAGTCGGCAAAGAAAGCCTGGTTTCAACCATTATCCCATCCCATTGAATATCCCTGCGAGGCAGAAGGCTTTCCTTCTGAAACCGACCACGCCTTTAGTTTCTTTTATTGTCTGCGCTGCCATAGGCACAATAGCGTCTGCCTTGATCGTTTCGCAATTAGACACGCGAGGGGCATATCACAAGGTGTAGTAAAGCGGATCAAATATCGACAGCTGGAACTTCCACTGTTTGCCCATCACCACGGCCAGTATATATCGCGCCATTCATCGCAGTTGCGCAGATCGCGACTCCTTCACCGAAAGCACACCCGCCGGACCTTCCGTCGTTTATTCCATCAAACGTTTGTATCACCACCAAACGCGCAATATTCTCCCAGAATCCCATCACGTCGACCAGCCACCCTCTCATCTCTCTTTCTCCCACATCTCTCTACGCTCTCTCGAATTGCGAACATACCTCTTCGATAGGCGTCACGTTGCGACACTCCTTGCTTTAGTCCCGTCCGAGGCGTTTTTCGGCCCTCGTCGTTTGCATGCAATATCCCATGTCTTCGCCGAATCAGAGGAAGAGGCCGGCCCCGGGTGCATCCCCATCCATCCCTATGCAGCCCCTAGGCCAGCAATTTTCGGACGTAGACCCCCTGATGAGATGGGCCTCACCCGACAATTCTGGTAATTTTGTCGACGATGGCTCCCAGGGGCTGAGCTCCTTTGGCCTCCAGCAGCCAGTTCCACCCCACTTCCAACAACCAATACCCGCAACCCCATCCAACATGCTTGCACGACGCGTCATGAATCGCGCATTGATCCCAACTGGCCCTAGAGCGAGCTTCGAGGCAAGCCCAGACCCTTGGGTCAGTTTGGTTTCAGCAGATCCCTCTACCTTGGATCAGGCAGGAAACTCGGAAATGAGTGAGCAGGAAAACTTGCAACACCTTGAACAACTCGCCCTCAAAGCAAAGCGAGATGCCGAGGCGAAGCGCAAACAAATACCACCGTTTGTGCAGAAACTCAGCAGGTAAGCCACGGTTATGCCATCGGTCACGTCTCTCTCTCTCCTAGCGCAATGCTAACAAATGCATTATCAGCTTTCTCAATGAAGGGAAGAACGAAGACCTAATCAGGTGGTCTGAAAAGGGCGACTCTTTCATCGTTGTTGACGAGGAGGAATTCGCAAAGAAGCTCATTCCTGAGCTCTTCAAACACAACAATTACGCCTCATTTGTCCGCCAGTTGAACATGTACGGATTCCACAAGCGCGTTGGCCTATCAGATAACTCGATGCGGGCGAGCGAACGGAAGAACAAGAGCCCCAGCGAATACTCCAATCCTTACTTCCGGAGAGGACATCCCAACCTGCTTTGGCTTATAACCAAACCGAAGAGCAGCAGCAAGGCGAAGAAGTCAGCCAAGTCAACAGACCCAGAAGTCGATAGTGATGAGGAGACTGGATCGCCAAACGGTCCGTCCTATCCGACCATTCCGGGTGGAATGTCACTTTCCGAAGCCGGCGCCGGCTTGAAGAAGAAGGAACTCGCTTTAATCCGAGACGAATTCAAGAAGATTCGCGAGCATCAACAAGTCATCCTCCAACGCATGCAGCGGCTCGAACAGAACCAGCAGCGCATCGAACAGCAACAACGCGCACAGCAGCAAAAGGACCAGCGCGTGGACGAAATCTACCGCCTCTTCATGCGCCACGAGACCTCGCTCCAGAGCATGATGCAAATCGTCGCCTATCACTTTAAGAAGACCTTGGAGGACAACAAGTCGGCACAACAGATCAAAGACATCATGGCTACGGGATTCCTGCCAGGCGGACACGGATCACATGGCATTGTTGAACTTGAGGACTTTGTGCAAAACCAACCTAAGTCACCTAGTCCGATGGGTGTGCCGAAAAGGGCACGAGCGCTGCTGGAAGCACCACCCACGATACCAAAGACTGGAAACGTCAGAACAGTTCCCGCATCCCCCGCATCTGCCCAAGGATTCTCCGCTCCTGAAATGGGCAGCGTGACGGAAATATTGGATGCGTCTCCAGTCGACACCACATCTCCATCATACCTCCCCACCTCCCTATCCCCGAACTCGCAAGAAAAGCTCTTGAGAATGTTCCAGGACGCGAATGCATCGGCGGCGGCAACATCGATGTCCTCCTCTCAACCCAACCCGCTCGCACAGGCTGTACCACAACCATCCACGCGAGTTAACCTGCCACAACAACAAATACCTAATCTCCCGCGTGGTTCTACCTCCACTACCGCGTCAACCATCAGCCTTCCCCCCAGCACCGTTCCTACGGCGAGCATTCCCGTTTCCGCACCCACTGCAGGTCTTGCTTCTATCGCACCCGTTTCCGCGCCACCTGTCATGCCACCAGTTTCCTCAGCTATGCCTTCCAACTTGGGCAGCCTCGCCGGCGTTGCCCCTGATCCTTCCCAGTACTCGGCGTTAACAAGCATTCCGCCTAGCGTGGAGAATCTCAGCTACAACTCGAAAGAATATGAGCATCTGAAGAAGTTGCAAGCGGCGCAAGATGCCCAGATCCAGCTTCTCGGATCGAAAATTGCGCCCCTCAGCCCCTCAGGACAACTTCCCGGATTCGGCGGACCAGGCGACAACAATGAATACTTCTCCGGTGCCCCCTTCGACCTCAACGATCCCACATTCAACGAGTTCATCAACTCCGACCCCTTTAGCGGCGAGGGCGCGCCCGACCTCACAAACGCCACAGTCCCCACCGATGATTTTGGGCACGACTTTGACTTTAGTCTTATTGACCAAGACGGCGGAGTTGGCGGCGCTAACGCTACGGATGCGAAAAATGTTCCAAGTCCTAGCGGGACCGAGGAGATACTTCGCGACGACATGGGCGGCGTTGACAGCCCCGACCGCGGCTCTAAACGACGCAAAGTCCAGTAGGAAGGGTATGCCGAGTTGGATGCCAATGGCCGGAATCGGCCCTCGTCGCAGCCCTCCTCGTCATTACCTGAATTTGATGGATACTGGAACCGCTGAGACTTTTTTTTTTCTTTTTTTTTTTTTTTTCGTTTGGGGATCTTTGTGGTAAAAAGGTGATGCGACGAGGCCGATGTTGTATACTGGAGGATATGTTATGGGCAAGGGGCGGGCTCTGTTGCAAAAGGATAGGAGGAGCGGATTTTTTTCTTGTTCTGTGGAATCAATGAAGCGGAGAGGAAGGGGTGGAGGTGTGGTCTTCAGCATTCATACATGATGATGATAATCCAAGGAAATGGTTTTGATACCCAATTCACAAAAACAAAAAGAGAGAACATGGTAATACACGGAAGGTCAGGTTCTATTTTTTTCATTTTTCTTTACTTTGCGTTTCCTCTTTTTTCCCGCTCTTCTTCTTTTCTTCTTCTTCGTTTTACAGTTGTAAATCGATTGGTCTCTGTCTCAGAAAAAGAAAAAAAGGAAGAACGGGCCTACCGGGCGTCCCGTACGATGGATGACGGCTTTAGCTCTTTAGCGTTTTGCCGTTTTTATTTCATTGTGTAAAATAGCCTCCCGCGTGTCTTGAGGCTTCTTGTATCCATTCTTGAACTCGAGTGTCGGATCGGCCTGGGCTGATATGTCTTCGTGTGGATCAGGTCGCCTCTCGACTGGTGATCAAGTCTAATGAGATAGACGCAATCTTGAGAATCGGCGAATATTTCTGCAACAAATGTTGATTGTGAAAGTCCATGGGCTCTAGACAAGCCTCAATGTCACATAACTGGATGAAATCCTCTCCGTCTGCTCATCATCGTTTTTGCACATCTGTCATATGCTGGGGTATATCGAACATCGGCTCTCACTCTCTCTGGCGAGGGTGCCCGGAACAAACAAGTCAAGTCATACACCACCAATTTCCACGCCAATTCCCAAAGTGGAAGAAGAAGAAAAAAGAAAGAAACATCACGACGCCAACGGATTGGCATGAATCGTAACCCTCTCTATCCTCACCTCCTCCTTCGGCCTATTCTTCCTATCCACCTCGACCTCCTCCATCCTCGCCAAAGTCGCCAAGCTCTCGTCCCCCAAAACCTTTCCGAACACCGTATTCAACCCGTCCAGATGCGGCGCCTTATCGAGCAGGATGAAGAACTGCGACCCGTTCGTGTCGGGGCCCTTGTTCGCCATCGACACGACGCCGCGGGCCGAGTGGCGCAGGCCGGGGCGCAGCTCGTCGGCAAAGGTGCCGCCCCAGATGGAGCGGCCGGCTTTGGGGTTCTCGGGGGTGGGGTTCGCGGGCCCGCCGGTTTGGATCATGAAGTTGGGGATGAGGCGGTGGAAGGGGGAGTTGTCGTAGTAGCCTGAGGCGCAGAGGGCGAGGAAGTTCTGTGGGGAAAAAGGGAAAGGAATAGGAGTTAGAGACCAAAACTAATACCTAGGTGAGGGGAGAAGAGAGAAGGGGGAGGGGTAAGGTTCGTACTTCTGCAGTTTTGGGGACGCTTTCGCAGAAGACCTCGATTTTGATGTCGCCATGGGTAGTGTGCAGAGTTACCGACATCTTTGTTTTTCTTTGGTAGATTATTTCTCCCTCCTTGCCAAGTTTAGTTGGTATTATAAATGTATTGGGGAGATGTTGTCTCGGGACATTGTCGTTGTCGACGAGGTCCAAGGTTGGAAAGGAAGCTAATGTGGGGTGGTGGACAGAGCTTGGAGCTCTTGGGAGTGACAGTGATTGAGATTTTGAGGTCTTGATCAGCCTTGCAGACGAGGTCGGCGAGGTGGCGTCGTTGGTTGGTCCAACTTGGTCCTGTTCTTGGAGGTACTTGTACTTGTAGCCTTGGCAGATTTACTGCGTGCCATCTAGGCTTGGCAATCGCGTGCGGTGCAGTCGTATGTTCAGAGTACATTGTATTTGACTTGGCTCCTCTCTATTTGTAATGTACTTAGTACAGTGCTGCAGCCCATCCCGCAGCCCGCAGCCGATGTGATTAAGTGGAATGTCGCCGAGTGTGTTGATGACATATAATACGCGCTGTCCAGTTATTGTCAGACAGTGGTGTAAGTATGTTAAGAGCTAAATATCCCTTCTTCTCATTAACACTTCCGTCCAATATCGCCAATGGTATCCCGATGCGCATCAGTTCTCCCACCCTAGAGACACCATTCAAGATAACAGACTGATTTCGCCAAGGAATAGGGAAACTGGAGGGGAAGAAAAGTTTATTTTTTACCCTTGCGAATTATGGATGGCCAGCCTCCAGGGTAACATCGCTGTGTTGGGTCCCGTCGACTGTCCTATCGTATCTTGGCGGTATTCCAGCTTGCCATCACCTCGATTTGATGCTGCCAAATGCCGCTGTTCCATTGTTCTAGGTCCAAGCATTTGATTGATGTAAACCCCACGGGGCAGCACGACCACTACGAGCTACTTCGTACTTGTAAACGGATTGGTTTCATAATAGTGGTAGATTACTTCGTGCATACTTCGTACTTGAGATCTTCAAACCCAAGCGACATGGATGATGGGGCTGTTTGTTCAAAGCTCTACCACACATTGAGCTGAGTTTTGTTTCCAACCGAAACATAAGCTGACCGAAAATACATTGTATATCAGGTGCTGAATTACGATGGACTAGAGCTCCATATGAAGCAGGTTGAAATCCTCTTTTAAGTTATGGCCCTTAAACTCTGGCGGGTTGCAATCTCATACCTCATATTTCATGCTTCACAAGCAAGAATCCTGTCCTGTCGGTGGAGTGAGTGCTCATTTTGCAATTGAAGAGACAGCCTTTCAAATGAAAATAGAACGAAGTGTTACTTCGTATAATACATCAATCACACAATGGATGAAGTAGTAATACAATACGAAGTACCACACCGCTACTTCGTCGTTAATCGAGCTGGTCTCCGTGGGACTGATCCTTGCCAAGGAGAGCCTGGACCTCACAACAGTGGATATTTTCAGCTGGCTGGGCTGGCTGGATGGGACAGGCATGGGATCCAAATTTGATGGATCTCGTCAAAAATCCGACCCAGTCTGTGCTCCGACGATCCTTCTAGATCTTGCTGGGCCTGGGCAGCCACTGCCACTCTGGTACTCTTGTCCAGGGAGGTGCGACGAGGTCTGTCCATTGTCATGATCCAAGTACAGGTACCGAAGTACGAAGTACAAAGATACAAATATTAATCCTCAGTACTTGCTCACCCCAAGACTGAACCGGACAATGGATGCGCGCTGGAAGGAAGACTGAGTTAAAAAAGCTATTGTCGACCGCAAATCTAGTCGGAATGAAGTTAAAATACCCATCAAGAACCATTCTTCCCGTTCCTGACTTGAATGCCACCATCGTTTTTCTTCCTTGAACTTATTATCAGTTGGAGTTCGCCTCAAACAGGGTACGTAGGGGGCTGCGATACCCCACCTTTTGGTTAGGACTTGGAACAAACCCCAATCTTACTCTTTTTAAAGTACTTCGTAGTTTTAAAGTGGTGAGTTGTGTACTTTGTACTTCGCAGTGGACGTGAGGACGCGAAGTACGAAGTACGAAGCAGAGTCAGAGAGTGTACGAAGTACTTCGTGCATCCGCCTCAATCCTAGTTCACTTCAAAGTTGCTTTGGAGTAATAATCGTCAAGGGCGGGCTTAACTGCCACAGTCCAAGCCAAGTCTCCAACACACAAGACCACGGCTCCTACCGCGTTCAACTACGCGCCAACCTCCACTTCCAAGTTCTCCACCCATCTCGCCCATTCCTTCTGCCATCTGGTAATAGGGTGCGCTACTACCTTGGGCCTGCAAACTCGCCTCAGCCTGCCCGCCAACCAATCTCTGCTGTTGACAGTTACTAGGTGCAGAAGGGGTCTAATCATCGAATCCGGTTGCACAGCCGCCTACCAGACTCTCATTTGCGCCTGCAGAGCCAACCTATGGACTGGAGAGCCCATCAAGTCCTATTTCTCTTCCACCCACCCCCCCAGGCAAACCGTCTCCCCAGCCCTCCCAGGACGAGTCCGCCAGATCGAGACGAACGTGAACTCTGAACGCAAATCCACGCTTACCACCTCTAGTGCCCTCCGACTGCTTTCCACGAAACCCTCCAATTCAAGCACGCCTGCGACCAGCCATCTTCAAACCCACGTGGGCTGACCTCCTAGCCAAAGAAAAACAAATCGTGAATTGAAAGCCGAATCGTCTAGTTGCCACGGCAAAGCCCCAAACCCGGCCTCGACCACGACCACGACCACGACCACGACAACGACCACACATGCGACGACATCCACCGACCGGAGCTGAAAATACCCTACCCCGCCGCCTGTGTCACGGAGAGAAATACCGTCACCGACCCCCGCCGCCTCAGTAGACCTGCTGCGATCCCGTCGATGCGACGAGGATGGCGGCTCTCGTGAGGGTCTCGGGGCCGCCCAACAGAAGCTTCCTAGTCGGCTACCCTGGGATATCCGCCACGCTGGTGAGTTGGAGTTACCCTCTGGTTCTTCCTTGAGGCCCCTTCGCTAGAGACTCTTGGGTAGCCTTTCCCTACCTTCGCAAACATCGACAGCAGCAACGTATATTCTGCACCCCATCTTGGAGACAAACGAACTGGGCTGTTTTGCTTCTTATCGATACTTAAATAACCTTATATACTAATTCTTTACTCCCCCCACCCCTCAGCCGCGGATTGAAGGAAAGGTGGAAATCCGTCCATCACAGGGATACTCTGCTCCTGTTGCCATTTCCCTCGTACGAATATGTCTTCAACGCCGAGAAATGATCCACCCCGCTGCCGAGAACGTAGCCAAGCGCCACCTCGGTTCCCCCAGGCGAGAAACCGTCGATTTGGTCGGCAAGGAGATGCTCCTCTATAGGTGTTCGACCGGCAAGGAGGCCGAAATTGTCGTCGCCATGGACCTACCCTTTGTCCTATTCATACCTTACGGTCGAGGAGGAGAAGAGGCGAACCGAAAAATACCCCCCGCATCGTTATCGCTCAGCAGCCGAACCGCGGAGACCTTTTACGAGCTTGTTGTCACGGTACAGCAAGGCCACACACATCAACACAAATACGCCTTCCCCATAACGATTCAACGATACGATACCCTCTCCACATTTGGCATGTACAACAAACCCGAATACAAGACGGCTGTCTCAGACAACATCGTCACTCTAGGCATGTCATTGCCGAGGTGGAGCTATGGCCCTTCAGACCCTTTGACTGTCTACGTGAGGTTAGCGCCGAATCCAGATTGGATGAGCAAAGCGAAGAAGGTCACAGTGGACAAGCTCACAATCACCATTGAGGAGGAAATTACCTATAACCCTGAGGGAGATGAGCCGACGAAGAAGGTTTACAAGCTTGTCAAACACACGCAACCCGTCAAGGCGAAATTGACAGAAGCTGGATATACGACCAATCTGGGACTGGAGTTCCCGTCCAAGTCTATTCGCGATACGGATGGAATAATACGCCGCGAGAAGCCAGGTTTCCCTCTGTACGAAGTCAATTCCTTTACGACAACATCAACCCTCTACAGAATCGAGTTTTTTGTGTGTATCAAGGTCGGTAACATTGACTTTTTCCTACTCATGCAAGGATACGAACTCGAACTTCATCTCCGTACTAACATCAAGTCGACGTATAGGCTCACCTAGGCTCGGCGCGAGATATCACCGTCCGCCAACCCATCGTCATCTGCCCCATGGACCATCAGGAGTGCAAGGAGATTCTCGAGGCCATCGAGCAATCGGCCAAAGATGCTGCCCACGTCGACCCTAGCCGTCCACCGCCACGTCCGACAATAGTGAAGGCGACCGATAAGAACGCCCTAGAAGCACTAGGTCTCTGTATGGTCGGCGGACAAAAGAAGCCTCTGATCGAGTAGTGAGCGAAGCGGTCGCTCTGCAAGATATTGCAACCACGGAAGCTTGCGTCAAAATTTCTCCGGTGTCGCACGCCTTGAAATCCCCGCGTCCCCAACGACTGGGTCAGTCAGAGCGGTTGATGCGGGAAGCCGCTTTAACGGAGCCCGCGGGGGCCTGTTCCGTCCGCTAGAGTTGATGTATTATCACTTTGCCTAGGACAGGCGAATATGTCAGGCAGACTTCACCATGGTGCACGGAATGTGAATAACCACGATCTGTCCCGGAAATCAGCAACTGCGTCGCCATAGCGGGGCAGTCTTGTGAATGGTGGGTTCAGTGGGATACGACCCTCCCGGTGGTCTCCGCTTACAAGGTCCTCAGGCTTCTTCACGCGGCATGTCGGAGATGGGAGGTATGACAACAAAGAGAGGTGGCGTAAACAAGGGAACGGAAACGGAAAATTGGGATCCCACAAGAGCATCCCCTACGATGATGATTTTCAGGTTGATGAATGTTTGGAACAATATTTTGTGTGTAAAGCATATGCAAGGCGTTTGAGGCGATCCTACTGAGAGTTCTGCAGGTTTGAGCTGGTCACCTCAGATGAGGGAGTTATCCTGGGTTCGGCATATTGGGGGATTTTGTTTTCTCTTTACATTGATTCCGGGATTCTGGGCTTGATTTCTCGCTCTTTCTTTACTTCCGATCGAGCTGATTTCTAGCGCCTTATCCTGAGATAGAACTCCCCAACGCGAGCTCTTCCGGTTTCAAGATTATCCTGGGTATAAGGAGTGGCGCGCGAGGGAGTTTGAACTTTCTGAGTAGATCCATGTACTCTGTAAATTAAGAGATTACCATGATGTCTATCAAAGAATGGAGCTCAGTGGGTGTTGTATGTTTTGAGAACTAGTAGAGAGGCAGGCTTTGTTCGAGCTGATCTGAAAGAGCCCTTCTTTGAAGTCGTTTTCCCTACTATCCCTATTCGCAACTAGACAGAGACTCAAACAAGGACATTGTGGCCGTGTCTTGCTCTTTGTTTCCCGCATAGACTTGACAGCTCGCCTCTATTTTCTGAGCTCTCTTTATTGAAGTTCTCTCCATTTAATCCTTTCTCGCCCCCGACCACTCATGTTGTTTGCTAAGAGACTGGAGCACCTGGGGCACTTCAATAGCACCAAGACCGAGTGGCCTACCCTGTGTTTTATTAAACAGGCGAAGAATGAACAAAGAAACTAAAAAAAAAAAAAAAAAAAAAAAAAAAAAAAAAAAAAAA
>JUDQ01000535.1:0-18319 GCA_000812075.1 Scedosporium aurantiacum
CTATAAGAGTAACCTAAGACCTCTCCCTATTTAGAGGTTAACTTCTTTTCCTATTGTAAAGTAGCTCTATTTCTATTAATTAATAGGATTTAATATTAAATCTAATATCTTTTTCTACCTTATAAAAGGTTTTATAGTAACTTCTTATAAGAGTCTTTTATTTAACTATTTCCTTTGTTAGTGATCGGGTAGGCTGCACTGTTCTACTTTACTATCTAAAAAGTATAAAGAAATTAAATATAATATTTTTAAAGCTAATTTAATATATTATATATAAACTTAAAAATAAATATAGTTTAATAAGCTAGGACTAAACTCTAGTTTACTTATTATAGTAAATATCTTATAGTTTAAGTCTCTTTTAATCTAGGCTATTAGCTTCTACTAATAGATTCTAGTAATATTATTAAAAAGGAGAAGCTAGTTTTTATTTTATTAAAAAATAAAAATAAAAAATAATATTAGATATCTTTATTTTAATATTTCTAAAAAAGTATATACTCTAGCTTACTTAATCTATTAAATTTAAAAAGCTATATTCTAATCTTAAGATATTTTTTTATATATAAATAAAGGTATTAAATATTAAAATTAAATATTTAATTAATAAAATAAAAGTAATATTTTAATTATTTTAATAGCTTAGTTACTATATTAAATAATTATTTCTTATACTTATATCTTATATAAAGATTTAAAATCTTATTAAAAACTAATTAATAAGACTTTAAGCTATAAAGATATTTCTTATTATAAAAACTTTTACTAATAAACTTTATAAGTATTTAGCTTTTACTATAGTTAATAGCTTATAGTTAATTACTAATAAAATATATTTTAAGACCTAGTTTAAGCTAATTATATTAATTTTTACTTTTTAATTTAAGTTTATATAATAGATTAATTACTTTCTATTTAATTTAAATTTAAAAAAATAATTTTTAATTAATAAGTAGTAATTATAATAAAGGTATATAAAAATATATTACTTTATAAAGATCTTACTAAGAGGTATAAATTATATACTAGTTATTTATTTTAATTAATTTTTTCTTTTTCTTTTTCCTAACTTTTTTACTTAACTAACTTTATTTAGACTTATAAGTAAGAACCTAGCTAATAGGCTTTAACTATAATTACTTTTTTATAAAGTAGAAGTTTTTATAGTAGATAAAGTTACTTAGTACTAATATATACTATTTAGACTTTAATAAGTTTGTAGTAAATTTACTAAAAATATTATATTTTTAAAATATAATTATATTAAAAACTTTTAAATCTACTTATCTACTAGCTATAAGAAGGAAGTATATCTCTATAAGCTAATAGAGTAGCTAAAGAACTTTTTTAATATATTAAGTAAATATAAAGATCTTATTATAATAATATTAACTACTATAAAAGAGAAGCTTAATCTACTTTTTAAAGTAAAAAGTATTACTTTACTCTAAATTAAACTACTTAAAGCTAAGAAGGAGCTTAAAAAAGAAGAAAGTAAGTATAAGCCTATCCTTTAAACTTAAGAAAACCCTACTAAGAAGAGCTACTTTAAGCTAGGTTATAGTTTATAGTTTAATTAGCTACTTAGTTATATAAGATTTAATCTAATCTTCTTCTAAAAAAATAATAACTATTTAATAAATATTCCCCTAATATATAATATAGTAATTACTTAGTCTACTTTTAATACTTTTAAGTATTTAGTAAAGCCTTATATATTTATAAGGCTATATATATTACTTAATATAAATAAAATCTTAAGAGACTTAGAATTTATAGAAATTACTAGTATTATAATTAGTATTCTAGTAGGCCTACTAATAATTATTAATTATATGAAAGGGCTTATATAATATAACTTTAATATTAAGGAATATATTATAAGTAAAATAATTAAGTTATTAATTATTAATTTATAATTTCTAATCTTTATCTAGGTATTAAGTCTTCTCTCTACTATCTTCAACTTATAATATAATTATAAAACTATATAAGTATTAAAAAGCTTATAAAGTAATAACTATATTACTTTTAATTTTATAAATATATAAAGTAGATTTAATACCTTCCTTATATAGTTTAATAGTCTATATAATAAAGTATAAGAGTATATATACTTAATATACTATTTTAATATTAAAGTAAGAGACTTATTATAGTTTAAGATTATATAAGACAAGCTTAATAGAATATATTCTATAAAATCTTTTAAAAGAAATAAGTACTAATAAAGGTAATATATAAATATATAGGAACTTAGTTTATAACTAACTCTACCCTAAGGAGGTAGCTCTCTCTTATAATATTTTAGTTTTTATATATATATTAGATATCTATATAAAACTTAAGATTAGGTTTCTCTTAGATCCTTAAAACTTATTGAAAAATAGCTAACTTATCCTAGAGAATTCTTAAAACTATTAAGCTAAACTTAACCTTAGGATTTACTATAATATAGAAAATCCTACTAATAAAAATATTAGTTTTAACATTCTTCAATTTTAAACATCTAGTAAGCTCTTTCTAGTAGACCCTAGCCCTAAATATAAAAGGGATTAGAAAGTATAAGTAGAAGGTAGGATAGAAAAAAATAGATATAATATAATATAGAGACTTGTAATCTTATAAAGCTATATAGTAGTAATTTCTCGCCCGGTTTCTAAGCCTTTTTACTTAAGTATATAAGAATATCTTATTAGAAGTCGGTAATATTACGGCTGGAAAAGGAAGAGCTCTAGCTTATAGTTTCTTCTTCCTCTCTATTTTATTCTTACTTTAGCTGCGAATCTCTTTAAGCATCCTCAGTTATTTGTCGGCGATTAATATATAAATAAGATTTTATTAGTTAAAGGGGGTAGGCCAGAAACACACTATCCGGCCCCCGAATCATATTATATTATATATACCCTCTTTAATAATAGACTTCTTATTATTCCTACCCTCAGCTCTCTAGAGTAAAAATATATTTAAGTCTAACAAATACCTAGCAATTATTACAGTGTGCCCCATATTGCGCGACTCTGTACTCGGCATCAGCACAATACCTATAACCTTACTATTAAGCAACAAACTTACCTATATGACCCGTATTAAAAGTACTACTTTAGGTATTTAATATATACTAAGTAAGATATTATTAGTACTATATATAGCAGAAAGAGACTAGACTATTATTCTAACTAAAAGCTGTAAGTAACTTATTAAGTAAGTATCCTCTTAAGAATAGTATATACTAAATAGTTAAAAATATACTCTAATTTCTTACCTAGGAATATAAGGCTCTTTTTAACTACTAACCCTAGTACTATAGCTAGTTTTACTAAACTCAAACTGCAAAACTTAAATATATATCTAAATAATAACAACCCCTTAAATATTAGTAAAGGAGATATTATTAATATAACTACAGCCCTCCTTTATTCTATATCTCCTCTTAGGTAGCTAGAAGTTGAGAAGAGGTTTTAATTTTTAGGAAGTAAAGTTAATAATTTAGAAGCTATTATAATATAGGTAAGGTAAAGGAGCTTATAACTTTTTATAATTATTATCTTTCTATATATACTTCTAATAACTTAAGATTACTATTAATAGCTAAATATATATAATAATTCTAACTTAGCTAAGTAACATAAACTATATCTAGACTAGTAAGATATAGTAACTATTTAATAAATTAAAAGAGACTACTATATTCTTCTAATATAATATATACTATAAGGAAAACCTCTATTATTTTAACTTTAAAGCTAGATAGATATAAGCTAAGGAGTACTACCTAATATATAAAATAGACTAGTAGATTATAGTTTAAATATATCTTATATTCTATACTCTAGAAATAAATAGAGTTAATATATAGTAGACAATTACTAATAACCTACTTCCTAAGTTTAAGCTTACTACTAATAGTCTATATATTATTATAAACTCTATTTACTATATATAATATACTTATAAGCTTTACTATAAACTATAACCTTAAAAATATCCTCTTTTTATTTTTATTTTTTTATACTAAGGTACTATCTTAACTTATAAGTAAAATAATAAATCTAAATAGATAAATACTAATATAAATAGTTCTATAGTTAATTATAACTTTAAATTAGTTCTATTTATAAGATAAAATTACTTACTTAGCTATAAGATATATACTAGATATATTATAAAGTAGCTTTATTTCTAATATTATCTTTTATTTATTATACTTTTATAAATACTTTAAGTTTTTTATTAAACTTAAATATTTCTAGACTATAATAATATTTATAAATATTATTATTATTATCCTTACTTTTATATTACTATATATAAGAAGTATTATAAGCTTATGTAGATAGTATTAGCTATTTTTAATTAAAGTAGACTACTTTATATTAGTAAAATTAATAATTCTTATTTATATTATAAATTAAAATATAATCTATAGGGAATAGTTACTTTTATATTTAGTTTACTTTCTTTTAGTTTAATACTACTAGGCCCTATATAAATAGTAAGCTAGTTTAGAGAAAAGAAAAGATAATTTACTACTAGGTTAATTAAGAAGTTAAGACTTAAGATATACTTATACTATAGTCTTTAATTCTTATTTCTAAAGAGGAAATTATTTTTATAAACTAAATTCTATATAATAACTTCTCTAAAGGGGAAATATATAATTATAAAGTAATAATATTTTAGCTCTTATAGAGGAGCCTACTTAACTATAATCTATAATTAATTTATATACTTAATCTTTTTAATTATATTTTATTTACAACTTTAAATATCTACCTTATACTCTTACTAAAAAATCTAGGATTTTCTATATTCTAAATAAATCTCCTAATTATTTCCTCTTAAGTCCTTTATAATATAATCCCTCTATTATTAATAATATATAATAATAATAACTATTATTTTATATATTTTACTAATAATATAAAAGTAATTAATATATTTATTATTACCTACTTTAATAAAGTAATAAATTAGCTAGCCTTTATTATTTTAATATCTTAGTTTTAAGCTTTACTATTTTTATTATAACTATTATTTACTAATATAATAATAATCTTAAAATAGCTAGTTTAAAATATTATAATAATCTTTTTTAAAAGCCCTTACTATAAGTAAATACTCTAATTAAAGCCTCTTTAATAGAAATATTTAAATTCTAACTAAGTAGTTATAGCCTATCTAATATAAATTAAATAAGTATTTTATAATTTAAATATTATAAGAAGTTAAACTATTAATATTACTATATATAATATATATATATAAGTATAAGTCTATATTATTAATATAATATTATATATTTTAAAGTCTATTTATTATTATCTTAACCCTTTCTTAAGGGTAGGATAATTACTATAAATATCTATTAAGAAGATAATATATCTTACTATAACTATAAAAATATAATATTAATATTACTAGTCTTCCTAAATATTAGTTTATATAAGTTTATAAACTTATATTATTAGCTCTATAATATATACTATAATAGAATATAGAATAATATAAGTTAAGATAAATAGTTAATATACTTAGCTTCTACTTATAATATTAAGAACAAGTAGCTAGATTTTAGGTTTTCTACTTAGACCTAGCTTATAATATAAATACTAAAATATAGAAGAACGAGCTATTTTTAATTAGGTTATAATATAGAATATAGTAAAGAGTAGAAATTAACTTTAAAATAAAGAATTAGAAAGTATAAGTAAAAAATAAGATAGATAAGAATATAAAAAAGTAATTAAGGTTTTAATAGAAGTAGTACTATAATATTATTAAGGAGTAATAAGTTACTTTTCTATTTTAAAATCAACTCGAACCTCTTATAATATTTCTATAATTGTAATTATAAGTAAGCTAGATCTTAGGCGCGCTCGTCTTAAGAAACTAGTTAATAGTATATATTAAACAAACTCTAATAATAGCCTTATATATATATATAACCTTTTATATAAAAAATATTAATAGTTTAATTCCGCCCTCAACTACTAAGCTAGTATTAGGTAGGAGTAGAGCCTAGTAGAATAGAAGATCAAATATTACTTCTATTTTAGATACTAGAAATATATATATAGCTATAACTTTTATTTTAACTTAGAGTAGTAGGTAGTCTCTTTAAGAAGAGAGATACTCCTATAAAACTATAAAAGCTAATTAGTAAAAGTAGTAAGTATTTAATTAAAAGAAAAGACTATTATTTTAATAGCTCCCTCCTATCCTATATATTATATATAAGATTCTTAGAAGGTTTTATAATTATAATAAGATAGGGAAATAAAAATTATAAATATAAAGCCTTATACTACTAATAATAGCTATTCTCTAAATAGAATAATCTTTTTATCTCTAATAATAGTTATAGATAAATTATTATAACTTATATAAGTATAATAAATAAGTATTTATAAAGTATTAACTTAGCTTACTTAATCTTCCTTACTTATTATCTTAGTAATAATATCTTTAAGAGAATAATACTAATATAATATACCCTTATAAATATATTTAATATTAGATATACTTTAGCTATAGCTTTAATTATAATTATTATTATATAATAGTTTAGAATATAACTTACTATATTCTATAATATAATCTTCTAATCTATAAGCCTAGCTTATACTAGCCTTATAACTACTATATAGTAACTCTTTCTAACTTAAAATATACTTTTCAGCTTAAGTATAAAGCTTATCTATATTTCTATATCCAAAATTATCCTCTAATAGTTTAATAAATATTAGTCTCTTACTAGTAAGTATTTAATTATAAATATAGGTCTTAGTAGACTTATATACTCTTTAATATCTAGTACTATAATTAAAAACCTCTTTATAAAATAAGCTTTTAAAATCCTAAGTATTATCTTATTTATTATAAATATAACTTATATTCTACTTATTTAAATATACTATAATAAAGTAGGCTTATACTAGCTTACTTTTAATATAATACTTTTAAAAAGACTTAAATACTTATTAATCTTTAAATTTAACTTATTTAGTATACTAAGCTACTTTATTTTTATTTTTACTTTTACTAATTATATAAATATAATAGGATTTAACTTCTCTTAAATATCTCTTATTCTAGCTCTATTAATACTAAACTAAGCTATTAGATATCCTATTATTAACTAGTTTAGTAATAGATATAATATAATTAATATTATTACTATATATATACTTACTATAGGAGTCCTATTACTAATAGTTTAAATTAATACTAGGCTCTATAAGGTATTAATCTTCTTTATAATTATAGAAGGTTTAGTTATTAGAAGCTTCTAGATTAGGATAGTACTTATCTTAGCTAAGGTTATTAGCTTTAAGAACTTACCTACTAGCCTCTCTTTACTATAAATATCTATAGTATTAGCTATAGTAGCTAGCAAGCCTATTATTTTAGAAATAGTTAATAAAACTAGAAGCTATATTAAAGCCTAGCTATTTATAAAGTTCTCTTTTATAGTAGCTAGCCTTTACTTTAGTCTCCTATATAGTTAAGTTATTAATAGTATAACTACTAAGTCTAATAGAGGCTTAAATAGTATTAAATATATAATTATATATTCTAATATATATATTTAATATACTATATTTATTAAGCATTGCTTTACCTAAAAAAATTTATAAGACCTATACTAAAAGAAAAGACCTAGTAGATATATTTAGTTAAAAAAAGTAGTTAAAGAGTTTAAAAGTATAATAGTAGAAAGTAGAAAAATATATAATAATATTAATTACTTTTTAATAGTAAAAATATATATTTAGCTTATAGATATCTTATCTAAGTAATAATTTTTCTTAAATTATAAGTTTTAATCTAAAAGAAAAAAAAATATTTACTTAGTATATAATAATCTCTATTATAAAGCCTCTTATTTAATATAATATAAAATTATTAATTCTATAGTTATTTACAAGCGCCTTATTAAGAGAATAGCTTCTAAACCTAGTCTAGTCTATACTTAAGAACTTTATATCTAGCTAAATAGTAGAGTTAGGTAAGTCTACTAGTAGAGCTAGATTCTATCCTAGCTACACTCTACTACTATAGTCTAGGATTCTAATATAGTTCTATCCTATAAGTAGTCCCTTATTAAGCTAATCTATAAAGAAGTAGTAGATAGTTGCTAATATATAAGCTTGTAAGCTTTATAGTAAGTCTTATATAATTTATTTTAAATACTTAAGGAGGGTATATAGCTTTAAGATTATATTTTCCATATCTTTAGATATTTAGCTCCTATATCTAAGTATTTAAAAGAGGGAAAAAAATTGTTAATATAATCTATAAAGAGGGGAATAGAATTTTTAAGAAAATAGAGGATAAAATAGTTACTAGATAGTAAAAGTATAGTATATATTATATAAAGTATTTTAATAGCTATATAGTAAATTATAATAAATATATTATTATAAAATCTTAATTATAAGTTATTTATAATATTATTATTTAAAATTAAGTCTAATATATAATTTATTATTAAAACTATTATTTTTAATATTTATAAAAGCTTTAAAGATATTATTTTATTCTAAACTATAATAAGATTATATAAAGCCTAAGTATTTAAAATTAAAATAATATAATCTTAATAAAAACTAAATATAGAGAATAATAATATAGAAAATAGACTATTATAAAGATATTAAATTAAGTAGAGCTTATTTAAAGCCTTAAAAGTATTAGTATACTAGTTTATAACTAAAGCTAAGGTTTTCTATATATACTTTTACTTATCTAACTATTTAAATTATAAATATATTATTAAAATAGAAAGCTAAAAGAATACTTTTCTAAAATATAATAGATAATAATTTTAATTTTAACTTACTAATATTTACTTTATTTTAAAGATATTATAAATTAAATAATTAATTAATAATACTATAAAGTTATTTTACTAATATATAAAGTAAGAAAGAAACTCTTTATAGGAAATTAAAGCCTTCTATCTAATAATAATATTAAAGCTTTTATTAGTAATATATATATATAGCTATATATATTTATAGTTTTTAATATAGTATTCTTTTATATAAATAAAGCTATTAGAAAAGAGTTTATTAATATAGTCTATTATATATATTAGTCTATATAGCTTTATTTCCTAAGCTAGCTAAGTAGTTTAATATAAGTTAAATTATTATTATAATAATATTATAAAGAAGATAAAAGGAAAAAGGAACTTATATAACTTAAATATAACTAATATAGATTATCTTAATATTTCTAGCTAGTAAGTATTTAATAATAGAGATTAATAATAGATTAAATAGTCTTTATGGATCTAATTAAAGTAATAATAAACTATTTAATAGTTCTTTTTACTAAGGATAGTAGAATAAGATATAGGATATAGTTATATAGCTATATAGAGAGAGTATATCTAAGAATATAAATAATAGAGAATAAAGTAAATAAAGAGATATAGATATATTTAGATATATATAGAGATAGATTAAGTAAGCCTAGGAGGGGGTTATATATTTTATAGAATTTATATATTTTATATTAGAAGTCTATAGTAAAAAAAGTTTAGTTAAATATTATATAATATAATTTAAAATATAATTTAATATTACTTTAGTTAATAAAGTAAGTAGTTAATAGATTATATATTAAAGGCTTAAGTTAAAAGACTTTATTAATAGGCTAGCTAGCTAGTAGTTGCTAGTTCTTTTTAAAGGTAGTTTATAGTATTATTAAATTTATTATTATATATTAGTTTATATATATTAGATAAACTAAAGCAAGCCCTATAGGAGGATAAGCTAGCCTACTAAAGTACTATATTATATAGTTATTTAGAGCCTAATTTCTAATATTAGATCTATTATATATAGATAATAAGTTTAAGTCTAAAGTAAAATAGTAATTATCTTTATTTATAGTTATAGTAATAGTAAGAATATCTAGTAAGGAGATAAGTAATCTATACTTATTATCTTTATTAGATTTTATATTATATATCTAAGGTAGTTAGTTAATATATATTATAGCTTTGTAGGATGCCTTAATATAACTCTTTATATCTATATTATTTAGTATAGTAGGGCTTTTATTTTTAAAGCTAAAGGATAGGTTATAGAGGATAGCTAGAACCTAGTTATATACTAAACTTTTTTTGATCTAGGCTAGTACCTTTTTAATAGTATTAGGCTTACTATAATTTCTCCTATATTAATAAATAGAAAGAAAGAAAAAAGGAAAAAGAAAAGAAATGGAATGATTCTTACTTGCTACTACTGGGCTTGCAGCCCTGAGTAGAACTGGCCAGGTATTGGCACATATAGTGCTGGTCGACGCAATGAGAGCTAAGCACAGTCACAAGAGTTAACACTTGTGTGTGTTCTGCATGTACATGCAGCACGAGTATTTGTGAATAGCTTCTTCCCAACTCTGCTTACCATGGAACCTGTCGACTGCACCGTTGTTGAGAGGCACAGCAATTGAGACATGCACTGCAATACTCGGATTTCCCTATTGTAGAATCTGTACTGTTGAGGTCGTGCGGTTCTGGGCATTGCTCTGTCCTGTCTGAGGGGGATTCTTTTGCGACCTTCTTAGTGTCGGACATTGTGGATCCAATCTGTCTAGGATTGATCTTAAAGGGAGGGTTTAAGATCAGCATGCTGGATCAATAATCAACAATTCATGGCGGGGAAGCGGGGACTAAATAAATCCCCGCGGAATACTTCGTCCTCAGAAGACGGGCTACTCGTGCCCCACACTCTTCCTTCAGAGGAGTACTACATACCTCCTTCGTACAGCGGGGGCAAAAAGGTTTCGATCACTTTTTAATTACACGCTATAAACACATCTACTTTACCTATTTCTAACTTTAAAAAATTATAGTATAGCTAAAAATAGGTCTAGAAAAAAGAAAAATATATTATCTACTAAAATATTTAAAATATTCTAAATATTTATATTATTTAGTAATAGTACTTTTAATATAATCTTTTATAATATTAAAAAAGAAAAGAGAGAAAGTATATAAAATAAACTATATTTATAAACTAAAATATTAATATAGTTAATATAATTAGTTTATTTATATAAAAAGAAGTAAGAATTATATAAAGAGAAATAATAATTATAAATATTATAATAATTATAATAATTATTATATTTACTTTAATAATAAAAAGCTAAAGTTATTTTAAATAAGTAAATAATTTTTATTTTATATAAATAACTATAATTATAAGTTTTATTATTATAAATAAAAAAAGTTTAACTTTATTATATTTATAAAATAATTTTTTTTTCTTTTTTATTTTATTAAATAATAATAATATTTTTTATATTATAAAATATATTAATAAATAACTTTATATTTTATAATATAGATAATAAATAAATTAATATTAATAAATATTATTATTATTTATAATAATTAAAATTATTAAATTAAACTTATTTTATTATTTTAAAATATTTATTTAAAAAGTTTTTTTAATAATAAAAAATAGTTTAAATAATAAATCTTAGTTAATAGTAATATAATAGAGAAGAAAGTAACTATAAGGGAATAAATATAGCTCTTTCTTATATAATAGAAATGGCGAGGCTAGGAAATCTATCTTTTTCCTAAAGGGAACTAATAGTAATTATTTCTTTCCTTCTCTCCTATTTAAAAAGAAAGAAGTTCTTTATAATCTTTTTTATATTCTTTTTCAGATAGTTTTCAGTTCCTCAGTTTAGTTCTTACATCAATTTACCTATTCTTACTAAGTTCTTGTAAATCACTATATGTAGTAACTTTGACAGTTCTACTATTCTTTTATATGCTTAAGTGTCCTGTATTCGACACTTACATGATCCGTTGACTTCCCCCTATTTGGAAGTCTCCATTCTGTGTGTTGCAGCCATATTCCCGCTGATTAATAGAACCGACATCTGTTCTACTTCTGCAGGAGCTTTGCAGCAGCTTCTGACGGGAGTTGTTACAGACCATTGACCACTTTTGCTTCCTTTCGTACTTATGGTGAGCGGGCAGGCTGCACTGCTCCGTTTCAGTAGAAGTGTAGAAGTGGACGAGGATGAGGATGGGGATAGCTCTCGGGAATATTGAAGTGAAAGTAAGGGCAGTTCTAGGCATGTGGTGCTGGAATTGATGGATATTTTAGTCTATTAGGCTAGTTGTCACCCCTTGCAATTATCTTGATCAAAAGAAGCGTTGTACAGCGCCTATAAGAACTTGTTCTTATCAATGCTAGAAATCAGGCACGGGTTTTTCGCTCAGATGGTCCCTCATTTCCTGAAATGTAGATGTAGGATCCCTGCTATTAGCTGATGCTCTAAGAGGATCTGCAACTGGCGAGTGCTACATTCATAATAAAATATAACTCCAATCTCCCTCTTAACATGCTTACAAAAGATCCCCGTCACAAGCACGGAGCGGGAAGGGCCGCAGAAAAGCCCATCAAGCCCCTGATGCCCCGAAATCCGACTGCCAGTCGGTTCTTTTCACACAATGCGAGCCTGCGCGGCAGCTACCTCTTCATTCATTCCACTCGCCCCGCATGTCTTCTCATGGTGTGGCCTTCAGGGCAAGATCCACTTGTATCGTCTCCCAAAGCTGCGGGTCGATACCGGGATTCTTGCAGAGCTGGCCGTCGGCCAGGCTTGTGGCGGCCCTAGCAACCTCGAGGAGGACGGACCGATGTGCGACGATTCGGTCTGGCTGCTTCTTCAGCAGCGAGTCGAGGACTCTGCGTGTCCTTTTACGTTTTCTCCCTCCCTCTCCTCCGCCCCCGAGCAGGCGCTCGAGAGCGTTGAGGGCGTCGGGGCTCAAGGCAACGTCCTGGGCGGAAGTTTGCACCGTTGTGTCTGTCGAGGTGACAGGTCGGGCCTGGCCGTCGACCTTTCCGTCTCCCTCATTGCTGCTGTCGGTGGGGACGTGCTCAACTCGCACGTCCGCATCGACGGGAACCTCTGCATCCCTGCGGGAACCACTTAGGTGCGGAGAGGACACCTCTCCACCGGCAGATGCCCCATGCGGCTCAAGATTTTGCTCCTGCGCGCCAGGGATCGACGGCGTCCCTACCGCACCATCGACCAGAGCAGCAGGCGTACGCACGCTGAGGGTCTGGTTTTCATTTGCAGATGCAGGCACATCCCCTCGTATCGAAGGCGCTGAGTTGCCATCCCCAGGCGCGTGTGCACTCCGACTCCCGGCCGCATCCCTGTCCGACCGCGCCACATCCATATCGTCGATCGAATCGGTCGGGAGGCTGTTGCGCTCCCGCCACCTCCGGCGGTAAAAAGCACGATCGTCGTCGTCGATCTCGGGCTCGGACCCGACCCCGCGGGCGACCTCTTCGGCGGCCTTTTGCCGGAGCTCCATCTCCTGCTCCTGCTGGGCGGCCTTGCTCTTGGCGTAGACCTGCTCCTTGAAGTCGGTCGGCATAGCGGCATGGTCGCCGTAGCCTGCGAACAGCAGGGCCTCCTCGCCCGCGGGCACTACGATGATACCGTATTTGAGATCCGGGAGCGGTGGCCCGCCCAGCGACACGATATAGGCCGACGAGGCGAGGTACGCCCCAAGATCGGCCAGGCCGTCGATGGTCTGGTGGGGAGGGAAGTCGGCAGGGACGGCGGGGCAGCGCGCTGCATCGTCCTCGATCTTCGTTCCCAACGCGGCCTCGAAGGCATTCATGTCGAAGGTACGGAAGAGCTCGCGCTGCTCAGGCCGGAACTTGGCCGCTTCGATCATCTCCTCCTTGAGCAGTCGGAGCTCAGTGCTGTGTCTCCAGGCCGACCCGCCGCAAGCACCGTCCGTCAATCTCGGATCAGAGTCGTTACCAATGCGTTGAAAAGGATCGAATAGTTGTAGTCGGTCGCAGTATTCCGCATCGGACCCAGCGCCAGAATGTCGGGGGGAGGGATGTGAGATCGGTGGGCTACCTCGAACTGGTGAGGCGTCGCTAGGCGGTTGCCTCATATACTGTTGCAGGATACGTCAGTGGTCGTGGTTGTGGTGGTCCGAAAGACTGCCGGCGCGAGTGGCGGTACCACATACCTCGAACCAACGGCGCCTCGCCTCAGCTGCGGACCTCTGGCACTCTTCAGCCACGCGTTTCTGACGTGCAATTTCAGCAGAGCTGAAGGACGTGATGCCATTTGCTTGAAGGAGAGCAAAAACCCGGGCTGCTCGTTCTTTGCTGTCCTCGGAGGAATAGCTGGGGGTGGGAGCCTGCTTTGACATGCCTTCGGTCGGTTCGCCGCGTCGCCTCATATCCTCGAGGCCGAGGTCGAAAAGCGCTCGCCGGGTTAGACGCGCTGGTGCCCCTTCTGGGGAGGGTTCTGGAGATTTTGCGTCGGTCATAGTGAGCTCGTCCAGTGCAGTCGCGAATCTACTGTGTTTTCAAGCCAAGGTCAAGGCAAAGTGGACAGAAGAGATGGAGCAGGAGAGAAAGGATGGAGCAGGAGAGAAAGGATGGAGCAGGAGAGAAAGGATGGAGCAGGAGAGAAAGGATGGAGCAGGAGAGAGGAGATGGAGCAGGAGACTCGAAGCCAATCAAATTGGCCCTAAGCGCTGAAGGACCCCAGTTTTAGTCCAAGCTTTTTCGGGCGACACTGTAATTTGGGTGGGGGTGGCTGTTTTTGCCATCCTCGATTTAGCCAATGAAAATGTTCGGTTCCAATTTTTGAAACCAATAAAATAGCCGACCTCGCCACGGAAGCGCTGTGGGTATTTTTGGAGTCTGAAGTCTCCAAAATTAGACTGGAAGCCAACCGCTGGGCCCAAAAAATCGTCGGGTGCTGACACGATTGGCGGACAATGAATCGCAGACTTCGTTCCACCAGCCCATCGCGACCACTTCGCGGCCGAGGCCGCTGTGGTTCAATGAGCTCTCACAGTTCTCTCGGGTCCTTCGATTCCCCGTGCTTCTCTTCGACCCCATCTACAAAAGGCTGGGTTCGTCACGCCCTCATGTTTGCCATCTGGGTCCCTTCATCTCGTCTTCTACATCCTCCCTAAGTTCAGATCCTTCAAGCAGCGCATCAGTTAGCAGTCTATACCTTTATACCCTCAAGCCGTACTATGGAACGCGAACCTCTCTTTTCTCTTCTGCCCTTGTCTCCTGCTGCCACTCGCATCGTCAAGGCCAATCCGCGGTTCCACGATGTAGTAAGAGGCATCCAGTCCTTGACATTCAAGGCAGGACATAAGTCTGTCTTCCCCGGGCGGCTCGTGTCATTCGGTCGCCTGGCCGGCATTAATGATGTGCTTCTTCCCGAGGACGGTTATGCACAGTTAGTACTATTACCTACACTCATCCTTTAGGAGATGGAGATCGGCACTCGCTCTGACACTGCCCAGATTGCAATGTTCCTTCTACCTTGTCGAAACCGGAGAGCTCATCTTAGAAGATGCCACCACTGGCCACCACACGTACCTCGACTGGTACGACGAGCACGGAAAGCAGGAACAGTATTCACTGCAGGGAGACCCTCGTCGCCGTGTTATCCCGAGAGCCGAAGTTAAGTCAATCAGCATCTACTTTGGAAAAGAGGTTTCATTTCAGTTCGTCTGGAAAATAAACATTGATCCGGAGAAAATGCGCAATGTCCAGCGTGAACTTGCTCAGATTGCAAGGTCAACCATCATTCCCAGCAAAGGCATGACTTTGACTGTGCCCCGAGACCCAAAGCTGGATCCTACGGCATACGAAGCAAGAACCGCCAACACCCCTGTCGTTCCCGCCGAGTATGACGGCCGCCCACTCAGGCAATCCCACGTGTACAGAGAGCTCGGGTCGGGGGCCTTTGGAACCGTCTCCGAGGCGGTTGACCTTGCGACGGGGAAACTATGGGCCGTCAAGGAGTGTAAGAATCCTGACGACGGTGACATAGTAGAGAAGTGGAAAGCCGAGTTCAAGCGCGAAGTTGAAAAGCTAGCGCAACTCAGCCACGTAAGTCCCTTGTCCGGCTGTCACAGTCCCCTTTACCCTCCCGCTAATGTGAGTGCTAGCCTAGCATCATCCGCTTGGAGCATCATCAAGGCTGGTCCCTAGGTCGACCCGTACAGATCTTCTTCAAGCTCTGCAAGGGAAACGTTGATGATCTGTTGCACGGCACCCACCGCTGCAAAGAACGCCCCTCCACGTTGGTACACCGCTGGACCTCGGTCTTCATCGATCAAGTTCTCTCTGGCCTGGCTTTTATGCACCAGAACAACATGGTCCATCGTGACCTCAAACCACAGAATATCCTATTCGATGGTGCCCCAGTCCCGTCGTCGATGCGTTTTTACATTTCCGATTTCGGCCTAGTTACTTCCACGAACTCTCTCAAGGGTATAGCCGGCACCTTCGCCTACATGGCTCCCGAGACCACCAAACACGGCTACTGTAGCACTAAATCTGACGTTTACTCATTTGGTCTGATGCTTCTTGAAGTGCTGGGCTATTGGTGTGCCCATGAGGGCTTCGATGAAGTCTACCGGTGGCAGAAGAAGCTCAAGGCTTACGGTGTCGAGGAGTATCGAAACTATCGCGACAACTTGCCAGCCAGACCGGTTGTGCCTAAGATGCAGCCAACACACTCCCGAGTCCAGTCACTGGCAGACTATGGCATCCTTCGTTCATCCGTTCAGCGCGTCCTAGACCAAGATCCAAGGCGTCGGGCCACAGCTTCGGAGGCGCGTCGCGAAATGTTAGTGACCTACCCTTTGCCCAGGGAAGGTTTAAACCGGCGACCGACCCGGAGGAACATGGAAGTCCCAATCCGGCAGAGGTAAATATTTATATTTCGCCTCTTTTAATAGAGTTTTGGAGTTTGTATAGAAAGCTGCCTACTTAGTGTGATGGGGAAGAGGGTGACGGTAGGGAAACAGGTATTGTTCTTCTTCGCGCAAAGGAAACGGCAGGGCCGGAAAATCTTTCTTCCTCCTAAAGGCGACCAGCAGTAGTTATTTCTTTCCTTCTCTCCTACCTAAGGAGGAAGACAAGTTCTCAATCATCTTTTTTAAGTTCTCTTTTCTTAATTTTAGTTCTTTAGTTTAGTTATTATTATAGGAAATCGTGGTGCTACGTGCTACCAGCCGCTGCCATAGGGCACATCCCACCTTCAATTATTAGTGTAACAGTAGTAGCATTGCTTCGTTCTTTCCTAGGAGCCTTTGCCTGTCGCCGCCTTCCGCGAGCGCCCCCTTGAACCTTTGAGCTTTCAGAACAAGGAAACATTCATTTGTCCACTTGGTTTCTATGTGCTTGGGTCCGACGTCAATTGCATTACCAATTCGACGTTGTATACAGGAAACCCCCACATAAAGAAGTCCGCCAGTAATCTTCTTTTCGACAATTTCCTTACCAGTTCAATTAGAACAATTGGAACAATTAGAACCAGAACCATAAGGAACGAAAGGACTCTAGGAATCCTGAAAACCCCCAAATCGCCAAGCCGGAACAAGACCCCTGTTCCATTCCCCTTTATTTTTTCCTTTTCATTCCCACTATGTTTCCCGCCCACCAAACTGTTTCCCACCGCCGGGACCAATCCCACCAGCCGGAATATTCCAACCAACGTGGCCAGCATGATGTTTCCCACTATGTTTCCGAACGTCGCCAACTGAATGTTCCCGAATGGCGCCGCCCGAAGGCTCCCCGCCGACGCGAATATGGCCCGCCCGATGTTTCCGAATATTACCAACCGAACGTCGCCCGCCGACGCCAGCATGACCCACGTGGCCAGCCCGATATTTCCGAACATCGCCGCCCGTATGTTTCCCGCCGCCCGAACGTTTCCTGCCGCCCAATTGTTTCCAGCCTGCTTGATGCTGCCTGCTGCCACTGCGGCCAGCCCGGACAGAACTGCCCTGCTGTAATGAAATTAGTTTCGTATATGGAACAGTTGTTCCAGCTTCTTGAAAGTCGCTAGCCAACCCGGCGTAGACATAACCGCCGCCGCCGGCTACAAAAACAGAGGCCTACTATTATTCTAGAACAAACTATTATTCCTAAACTAATAGTTATTTTGAAACTAATAAAGCTAGCGGAATCGGTCGTTCCCAAGCTAGCTATTCTAAAATGAAGAAAGCTAGCTAAGCTAGCTAATTCCTAATTAAAACAGTTTTCCTCTATTTTTTCTAATTACTTTAATCATTCTAGTTTTTTTTCCTAACTATTATTCTACCCTATATTCTAGTAGAATGTCGTAGCCGATTATATGAGGACAGGGGTTAAGCTTAGCGAAATTTTAGTAGACTATAATTTTAGTAGATTATTAAGGAAGAAAAAGAGAGGGTAGACCCCCTAGGGGGAGAAGGGGGGGGGGTGGGGCCCAAGGCTGACGA
>JUDQ01000536.1:0-18298 GCA_000812075.1 Scedosporium aurantiacum
CCCCCCCGCCTTTCGTATATTGATCAAATTGTGTCTCAAACGAAGCCGAACGGACACAGCTCCCATTTCATGGGCTCGTGGGACCTTCATGAACACCTTGAAATCACACGCCTATCAAGCGCGAGACATTTGTAGTCACTCAAAGTAGAAATGCAAGAGAAGAGCCAAGAGGGTCATTTGAAAAATAAAATCAATATTCTATGATCGCTAAGGTATCCGCCAATGAAGTGTACTCCGCTCCGGTTCCCAAAGGTTATGTACAACAAGATAGATGCCACTTGCAAAACCAGACATCCAAAAGAAAAGTAACCCAAGCAAAATGTGTATCCCAAAAGCATGAAAAATCCCAGGCAAATTCGTTAAAACAGAGAGGAAAAAAAGAAGAGAAAAAGAAGAGAAAAAAAATCATGAAACCTTCATGATCTTGGCATCGTCAGAAGATGACCCGACAATCTGCTCCAGGCAGTGAGGGTTTTGATCGTGAACCCTACATTGCTTCCTTGTCTCATTAAACAGCGAACCCCCGGTGTCTAGCTCGGGATTTGCCGTCGTCCCCGCGCACACAGCTTCTTTCCCCGATGTGTTCGGTTTTTGATCGTGGGGGAACGTATTTACTGGACACACTTGGCCCACCAGTCACCCTGGTCGTGCATGGCCTGAGCGACCTTGGTGAAGCCGGCAATGTTGGAACCAGCAACGAGCGAGGGGAGCTCGCCCTCCTTAGAGGCGACGTACTTCTGGGCGGTAGCGACACCATTGTCGAAGGCGTTCTTCATGATAGTCTTGAGCTTGTTGTCGACCTCCTGGGCGGACCAGGCGAGACGGCGGCTGTTCTGGGCCATCTCGAGACCGGAAACGGCAACACCACCGCAGTTGGCGGCCTTTCCGGGGGCGTACCAGATGGCGTTGGGGCCGTTCTCGACACGGTGGGCCTCGAAGACGTCGATGGCCTCCTGGGTGGAGCCCATGTTGGAACCCTCGGCGAGGACGTAGCAGCCGCTCTCGATCAAGTGAACGGCCTCCTCCTTGCTGACTTCGTTCTGGGTGGCGCAGGGGAGGGCAATGTCGACCTTGCCGACGTGAGTCCAGGGGCGGACGCCGGCGATGTACTTGGTCCTTCCATTGGACTCGAACTCGACGATGGGGCGGCGGTCCGCCTTGAGCGCGATAATGGCCTCGATGTCTTCGGCGGTGAAGGATCCCTCGCCGTCGATGATGACGGTACCCTTGGAGTCGGAGAGGGAGAGGACAGTGGCGCCGAGCTCGATGCACTTGAGAGCGGCGTACTGGGCGACGTTACCGGAGCCGGAGATGGCAACGCGCTTGCCGGCGATGGTGCCCTTGCCCATGTGCTCGAGCATGAGATCGACGTAGTAGACGAGACCGTAGCCAGTAGCCTCTGTAGTAAGAGAGAAATCGTTAGTTCACGGGCCATTGATTTTTTTTTTGAGACAAGGGACCTTCTCCATAGTTTTGTCTCGGGGTTTGTCTTTCTTTGACAACTTACCAGGTCGGATCAGAGAACCACCCCAGTTAAGACCCTTGCCAGTGAGGACACCCTCGAATCGGTTACGCTCCCTGCGGTAGCAGCCGAAGAGATAGCCAATCTCCTTGCCGCCAACACCAATATCGCCAGCGGGAACATCGGTATCGGCACCAATGTGCTTGCTGAGCTCGCGCATGAAAGCAACGCAGAATCGTCGGATCTCGCCGTCGCTCTTGCCCTTGGGGTCGAAGTCGGCACCACCCTTACCACCACCCATGTTCACTATAGATCGCCACCATGTTAGCCCGATCTCGTTCCAAAAAATAATCATGAGATTTCACGGAAAATAATATTCCCCGCAAAAGACCTCCACGTTTGGAGAACAGCATATTATAGGTAGACACTTACAGCCAGTGAGGGCATTCTTGAAGATCTGCTCAAAACCAAGGAACTTGAGACTGTTACGTAAACGCAGCCAAGGTCAGCAAGCGAAACTCTAACTTGAAGGGCAAGCAAAAACAACTCCGCGGGATGGAGTTTTCGATCGCAACTCACATGGACAAGTTGACGGTGGGATGGAATCGGAGACCACCCTTGTAAGGACCGAGGGCGGAGTTGAACTGAACACGGTATCCGCGGTTGACCTGGAGGGTGCCGTTGTCGTCCTCCCAGACGACACGGAACTGGATGACACGCTCGGGGATGGAGGCGACCTTTAGCGCGATACGGTACTCGGGGTGCTGTTCGAAGAGGGTGGAGTTCTCGAGGGTGCTCGCAAGCTCTGTATTTCAAGGAAAGCCAAAATTGTCAACTTCATGATCTCTCTCACACTCTTCCATTTTCTAGTTGAGACTCGGGGCCAAGTGAGGAGAAGGAGACCATACCATTGTAAGCCTGCTGGAACTCGGGCTCGGGAGGAATGGCGGGCATGGCCGCGGGCTCATATGCACACGTGGGCACACACATATTGAATACTGGGGTTTGTTTTTAGAGAAGAAGAAGAGTCGGGAGACTCGAATCAAGATGTATTAATAGCTGGGTGGGGGAGAGGCTTGGGAGGAAGGACGATTATGTTTTCGCTTCTGCCAAGAAAGCTTCTTTTGGTCTCTTTGTAAGTGGGGTGGGTATCAAACGATGAGAATCGAAATGCAGAAGACTTTGTGGATGAGGAAGAAAGAAGTGAAGCGGAAGAAGTGAGGAGGAGCAGGAGGTGGGAGGGGAGCAGATCTCTTTATACTTCATGATGGACTCTCGAGACTGAATTGAACTGCGAAGTAGGGACTAAAGACTTGTTTCCTCCCACCCACGCCCATGCCGCGGGAGGGCAACACGGCGCGCCGTCTACGGAGGAGCAAGGGACTACACTAGGCCGTTTACTTTCGTAGTGGGCTGGAGATAAGCTCCTGGTAGCAGTGGTAGGGAGGGGGTGGATGAGACAGGGGAGGGAGGTGTGGGCGGAAGGGGCGAAAAAAAAATATCCACATCGGCGCAAACGTCGGTCTGTCCTAAGAGTGAAGAAAATATTACCAGAATGAATTTGATGTGTGTATGAGTGGATGAGTGTGTGAGTGTGTATCTGTCTGGGGCGGCGTCTGGTCCTACGCTTTGGAAACGCTAACGCGGAGGCGAATAAGAAACCAGAGGCTTCGGCCCCGCCATGTTGGATGTGCCACTATCCAAAAAAGCGACCTTGATTTGGAGAAAGAAAATTTATTAAACCCCCACTAAAAAAGACCTAGTCCAATGTCGGCCAGGCGAAGCCGAAAAAAAGAAGGCTCCCTCAGCAGGGGGGGCGTCATTATACTACAACGACATTGATTGGATCAATTGCTTTCCCACCTGGAAACTCGGAGAAGCAAAGGACGCGCAGCTTCAATGTTCTTTGGATATCAAGGCAAAAAGCTGTGACTAGTAGATATTATGAACACGGCCAGAATGCGCCTGTCAATGGGCCGATTGTGGTGTTGCTCTGCAGGGAAGTGCCGTGGATGATTAGCAGTTTTCCGTCAGCCCCGTTCCTTCGTCAAGCAGGAGTGTTTGAGTGTTTTGACGGGGTGGTGTGCCTGTGTCGTGTTTTGAAGCGACGGCGACGTGGGCTGTTTCCTGCGAGAATACAAGAAAAAAAAATGTAATCTCGAGCGAAACAAGACGAGAGGCAGATTGGGCTGGGACAGAGAAGACCAAAAAAAAAAAAAGGAGCCTTCTCATTCGTCCGAGGCCAAGGGTCTGAGGATAGCAAAGGAGTATGACAGCAAGTTATTAGTACAAGGCTTTTAAAAGCGCTTCTTTCTACTCGCTGGCGGTCCTAGGTCCGTTTCCAGGCTGCGGCAATGCGGAGATAATATCGGAGCTTTGCCTTTCGGATGGGTTCATTCCCTGCAGATGATAGTCGCTTGGCTTGCGCTGCTTGCGCTGCGTAGCGTGTGCTCCCTGTAACATTGAACTTTTTCCTGGCTGTCCAGGGAAGCCTGGGGAGGATCGCTTGCTGTAGCCACGCCCCCCATCTCACAGACTCACCCCTCACCGCGCTTTCGTCTCTTTGTCGTTGCTGCCCTTTTTACCCACTCTGGCTCACTTTACCCATGAGCATTACTACTTTTGCTAGTTCCATAGAGCCACTTCGTACTTTCAGGTAATACAGCTAATATAACCACTTTTTCTCACGCTCCTTCGTCTTCCGATATCTTTCCTATCTGGGCAGTGGTTCGCATGCGCACGTACGTCATCGGTACATCAAATGCCAGGGCAAAATGGAGGCTGTTCGGCTGTCTATTTTCCCTTGGACATGTACACCCCCCGCTATCGGTGGGATTGGTGCGCTCAAATATTTTCGACGTGCACTATTACTCTTCGTAGCATGGGAGTGTAGCACCACAGCCACCTCTTACAGCGTTAGAGTGCTCTCTGGCAAGCCCAGCGATCCGGAGTGCATGCATCCTGTACAACGTGCAGGCCCAGACACATTGTGTTCTGCCCTGTGGCCTTGACCAATTTGATGACAATATGCTATTATGCTGAAGCACTTGGGGGGATAATATAAAACCGGGGAGAAGAGAAAAGCAAACACTTCGCCGAGTAAAACAAGGGTTTCCGAATAGGAAAGGAGACGCGTGGGAAAGCTCTGACTGTGTAAGAGTGTCATAGATGATTGATTTTAGTGTTGATAGATGCCCAACTTCCAGGATCATCATCTCTTCAGTCATTCTAGTCCTTCGTACACGCCTTGAGTCCACGTATCCAAATTACTGTCCACGTCTCAGGAGCAAGCAAAAACACTACCCTTCGTATTTACGAACTCACAATTCGCCCAAGGCCTTTTTGCTGGCATCCACTTCTGCGACGAGATGGGCAAGGGGTAGCCGTTGTCGGTAGTTTGCTGTAACAATAACTCATGGTTCCATCAAGGACTGACATGAAGCTACACTAGTGTAGTGTCGCCGCATCAAAATGTCGGACGGAAAGAGAGAGCCCTATCTCCACCAATTTGTTATGCAGGTTTGGGCCAACAAAACGATGGATTTGATGGGTTTTGGCAGGAAAAAGCGAGCTTGGCAGATATAATTGACTAATTTCGACTTCAAACAATACCAGCCCACCAACCACCGAGCTCCAAAAATGGGTAGTACGAGTCCTTTCTCGATTGGAGACCCCTTGCCGACCTTCGGTGTGATGATCCGGGACAATGGTGGGGTCTTTAAGAGATGCCAGCTTGGCTTCCGATTCTTTTTCGTGGCCTCTTTGGGATGGTTAGGAAAATGTCGGAATCGCATGTCCGGGTTCTCTGAGCGATTTTACTCCTTTCGTACGCTTCGTCGAATCAGAGCGTCGTCTTTAAATCTGGAAGCTTATAGTGGGCCTTTGGGCTTCCTTCCTCTCGGTTTTTCCCACATTTTCTTCCCACTTCCACGCCCCCCCTTCCCCCCCCCGTAGATCGGGGTTGGAGGGGAGGGGTCAGTCTAGATATTTGCACGCCTGTAGGGGGGACCCCACAAAGTTGCTGCGGCTCATGCAGGGAAGGGACAAGGGAAGTTGGACCGGGTGGGATCGATAATTCCAGAGATAAGGAATTCGCCAATGAGAATTTAGGAAAACTAAAATGATTTGGCGACCACTGACGGGCGGAAGGACGGACGATGATGGCTGGTGTTGCCCCAAATTCCCCAGCTCAACCTTCCTGCGGGAGACGAAAAGAGTAATTCTATACATCGTGACTTCATCGCTCTCTCTACTTCATACGCTTCAAGGGTATTAAGGGTATTATTTTATCGTCGACTGTTTTGTTTTAGCATGTGGTCAGCACACAGACTTGACTGACGTCTGTCCCTCACATGCTAGTGGTCTCCATACAGGTACACCCATACCATTACCACTGCCACTGCCACTACCACACACATCCACTTATGCCGAGAATACGCGGCGCTCCAGGCTATATGTAGATAAAAGATAAAAGAATGAGAGAAGAGTTTCTGGGCAAATCTGGCTATATATTAGTCTAGAGGATCCCATGGAGGCGGGGAATGTTCTGGCAGTTCAGGAACAGTCTCCGTCCTCAGTGGACTAACAACTTCCGCAGTGTCTACCGTGCTTTTTCGATATCCTCAACCGATCTCACTCGAATTGCGTCCTAGTCGATTCCCGGATACAGAAGGAAGATATGGTCCTGGGAAAATGCTTCAAATGCGCTCATCTGCAATATGGAGGCGGCAACGCGCCGGGGTGACAAGGGGACATACGAAGTACGTGGCATTGATAATAGGTTCTCTCTTCCTGTGAGGGTAGACTTGATCACTTACGAAGTATGATCAAAGTGTGCGGCACTTCTTTAGTTTCTCCCATGCGAAATCCGACATTGCAATAAAATCCACGTCGCATGAATGGAATTCGAAGATTGAAAGGCGCGCTTCAGTTACTGTCTAGGGTCAGAAGCGGAGTTGACTGCAGAATGTCGATTTGGGGTTTGTAAACTGAATTAGTCAAATCGACAAATCGACAAATCGTCGCAAAACGGCTGGTCAACTTTTCCGAGAAAAGAACATAGACGCACCCCGGCCGAGACCCATTCAACGCTACGAAGTACACTCTATTCTTTTTTTTACCTGCCGCCGTCTGAAATGAAGGGCAAGATAAGGATCCAGAGAGCACCACTCTGCCGACGTGTTGCCCACCCACAAGAAGAACTTTCGTCCGAGCTACTCCGAAGGGGGGGAATTGCGGGGACCTGGGAAATGTCCGACCACCGGACATCGAGCCACCTCTGAGTCTGTCTGACCCTCTCTCAGCCAGCAACCGCGAGCGTTACGAACCACACACCCCCCTCACGGACCATTACACCCGAAAAGAAACGAAAATCTATTACTTCGTCCTGCGATGCGATGATAAAGAATGAATCTCGGTTTATACAACTTATTACTACGAGTACGAGGTGGAATTTGGGATCATCTTACTGATGCACGACCTGCATCCTGTTGAGGCTGATGCTGAGACCACTTCAAAGCTGGGGTATTCTTGAGATCTTGTCAACATCAACTATTAGCATTTTTAATTAGTCCTAAGGTTTGGACTGGCCGACGCCACGACGGAGGAAGGATGCCACCTCTTCCGTCTAGCGTCTTCCCTGCCCCCTTTTCCTTCGTACGAGTCTTATCTCGAGGAATCCCAACTTCATTACCTCGAATGAAGCGGGACGAAAACTGGCTTGACGAGGATGGCACATAAATGAGTGATGGGCAGATGCAAGCCGGGAAATGGATCTTACATTGACGGTACGCACGACGCGGCAGGGAGTGGTGACGGGGCGATGACCAAGCTGTTCTCATTAGGCATGAATGGGGCATCTACGGCTGCCTGTTCCGCCGAGGCCATTATTATCTGCTATATTGGGCTGGCTGGGCATGTTACATCCAAAAAACGTTGCCGGGCATCGCGCCGAAGCTCAGATAATTTTTCCCTTCCTTTTCTTATTGTTTCCAGCAACAACAACGACAACAACAACAACAACGACGCAGCCAAGAAGTCGGTGGCTATCGAGCCGCTAGGATGAGAAGCACTCATTTCCTCAGACTCAAGTTGTGAGCCTCATCGCCGCTGTCCGCACGTCCTTACTTTTCTCGACTCGACTCTTAACGCTCATCCGAGGTTGTCGATCTTGCTCCATAGACCCTTTGCCGGGAACGACGAGCCCTAGGCAGCACTTGGCCTGGCCAAGGAAGCTGGGAAGAAAGAGGGTGGGGACTATTACTGGATCCCATTTTGAAATTAGCAAGGAATGGCTGAACGGAGCGGGTTGCCATTTAGACTGCCAAGTGTTAATCGCCCTTCCCCGATCCTACGCTGCGCTAACTCTCGACACTTGGTCCAAGCCAACTTGAGACCTTCGTCATACTTCGCGACGTCGCCGTCCTGCAACTTGGGCGACGAATCACCCTGATACATTTCATGATATACTAACCGGTCAGAATCAGACTGTTTAGGCTCTGTGGTTGTTATTTATGAGACATTGGCAGAGAGCTCATGGTTCGAGTCCTGGCAGATCTGGGGTACCACAAGTGGGGTCGAAAACCCGGTACAGGAGAGCGCAAATGGGTCCAAGTCCCGGCATCTACGCACTCTGGCCAGATCTCTCGAAGAAAAGTGATGGGTCTAAAATGTTTTATGCAGCAATTTGCACGAATCCAGAACCGGCGATTTCTAATGACAGCCGTGGACGATCCATGCCAAACATCCAATTGGACTCCATCGAACAATTACGCTTTGTTCTGGTTGAGCATTATTCACCTTCGCTATTCAAAGCTAACTGGCTTATTGAAGTGTTTTTGGATATGCTCGGAATTTTGCTTTCATTATTGCTATACTCTGTGCATGATGCTGAGGAGTACTGATTCTTGAATTATTTTTTTTGACCTACCGTCCGACGCCATGGGAGAAGAACCGAGGGATGTCCAGATCGGAATCTTTGGCGCTAAGCTTTAGGATTTGGGGCCCAAGAAACCTCATGTAAAGCCTGCATGATATTTATCGACTGGCTATCGAGGTAATTAGTCGTTCGCGAATTGCGGCTGAAGAAGGCAGTGCTTTTGCTTCATCACGGTGATGCTAGGAGGATACAGTTCGACGACACCGATGAAGGCTCTTGGTGGGATAATATTTTGAGATATCATCGCCGTTTACTTGTAGGAATAACCGGGATCTGCATTGCATCGCCAATCTTGTTGGGCGGTGCACTTCGAACAAGAAGTCTTGGTATTTGTGATTGAGATCTCCTGTTGTTGCCACAGTGGACATCTGGCTGGACCCTTTTGTTGACTCGATTTACTGAACATCTCCCAACCTCAACCAAGCAAGAGAGGCGAAGCGGGGTCTCTGAGCTCCATTACGTTGAATGTCCCAGCCAAGTCTTCACCTTCTTGATGGTGCCGATATTCGGGGGAGCTTGGACCACCAGATAGATCTCCACGTGAATTTTACTCGAAGCTAGCTCAGGTCAGCGAGTTGGCTTAAACACTTGGCACCAGCTGCTATCATCCTGCGCTGTCTCAGGGGTAAATGCTGGAAAGGACACTTCATTGTTCATTCCAGAGACATTGAGCTCCCATTGACGGCTCTACCGACCTCAATATATCTATCCATTGTCTGCAGAGTTGAGCTTTGCAGACACCATCCAACCCACCATCTCTTCATCTGGACTCCATCCCGCTCGACTCAATTGTTTTTCTACTTTCCCCGGTTAATTTGAAGGTCGACGTTCAGAACCAAACTTGTCCAAAAAAGGCATCCTCCGACATTGACACACCACATCATGGTGCTCCTCAAAACCCTGCTGCTCAGCGGCCTCGTCGCCGCCGCAGCCGCCAAATCCGCCGTCCTCGACCTCATCCCCAAAAACTTCGACCAGGTGGTACACAAGAGCGGCAAGCCGACGCTCGTCGAATTCTTCGCGCCGTGGTGCGGCCACTGCAAGAACCTCGCGCCCGTGTACGAGGAGCTAGGGCTCGCTTTCGAGCACGCCAGCGACAAGGTGCAGATCGCCAAGGTCGACGCCGACGCGGAGAAGTCCCTCGGCAAGAAGTACGGCGTGCAGGGGTTCCCGACGCTCAAGTGGTTCGACGGCAAGAGCGCCGAGCCGCAGGAATATAATGGCGGACGCGACTTCGATAGCCTCGCGGATTTCATTACGGAGAAGACGGGTGTGAAGCCCAGGAAGAAGTGGACGCCGCCTTCCAAGGTGCGGATGTTGCATGATCAGAGCTTTAATGAGGCCGTGGGCAAGGATAAGCATGTGTTTGTTGCGTTTACTGCGCCTTGGTGTGGTCGTAAGTTGCTTTTGGGCCCACTTTCCCACTCTTTTTCTCGGGGATCCTTTGAACTCTAGCTAACTGCCCCCGCCTAGACTGCAAGAACCTCGCTCCTACCTGGGAAGCTCTCGCCGTCTCCTTCGAACCCGAAACTGAAATCCTCATCGCCAAGGTCGACTGCGACTCCGACGGCTCCCGCGACGCCTGCGCGCAAGAAGGCGTGACCGGTTTCCCCACGATCAAGTGGTTCTCCAAGGGCTCGACCGAATCCGTCGTCTACAACGGCGGCCGCGCCGAAAAGGACCTCGCCAAGTACATCAACAAGCAGGCTGGTACCCACCGTCTCGCGGGCGGCGCCCTCGACGACACTGCTGGCACCGTGGAGTCCCTCGACGCCATCGCCGCGCGGTACATCAAGGAGGGCAAGGCGAAGCTGTCGGAGCTCGCGGCCGAGGCTAAGAAGGAGGCCGAGCAGCTCAGGGAGGACGTCAAGGCCAAGTCGGCGGCGTACTACGTCCGGGTGTTGGAGAAGCTCGAGAAGAGCCAGGAGTACGTGGAGAAGGAGTCGGCGAGGTTGGCGAATTTGTTGAAGAAGGGCGGGTTGGCGGATCAGAAGCGGGATGAGCTGAAGACGAAGTTGAATATTCTTGGGCGGTTTAAGAAGGTTGAGGAGGCGGAGGAGGAAGGCGAGAAGAAGGATGTTAAGGATGAGTTGTAAATGAGTGAAGAGGGGGATGGGGAGGGCCGGAGCTGATGGATGTATTATATGCATGATTGATAACTTGGTTTGAATTTTCGTCGACTTTCGAGAATGGCATGATCAATGCAATACTGCAGGATTCCAAGTCAGAATCGGTCATCACTTCCTGCCCCTTGTGGTGTCACCGCGCTCTTGGTCATCAACATGGGCCTGGGCCCGTACGCGGTGCGTTGGATCCATACGTTGCACGGGAAGGCTAGAGTTGGTTCGAGGTTATAATACCCGAATCTCTGTGCGACTCCTCGCATTAAAACAAACCTTAGGAGCAACCATGAAAACAACAAAACCGATAGGATATCTACATATTGTGATCCCCGGGATGAGGCTTTACCATATCGCCGGGTTCATCATCCAGGAAAAAAATAAGCCTTCAGATAACTTTCCATTTCACGCACGACGTTACACAGATCCAACACTGCGTCACCATTGACCTTTTAATTTTTCTTTTACGCCCCTGACTCTTTGCATACCATTCTCTCTAGTTGGGCGAAGAACTAGATGAGGGCTCATCTGTAGTTCCGTTCACTATTTTGCAGAGGAGGAGCCCGAATCTTTCTCCTTAGCAGCGCGAAGCTCAGCTTCAAGGCTATCGAGTCGGCGAGACATTTCGTCCACTGATAGCAAGCAGCAATATAAGTATATGTATAGATGGACATAAGCAGCCACGGCAGCCTTGCAAGAATAGAATAAGACTCGGCAGGATGGGGAGAGGTCGAAACCTCCAAGAATGACGAAAACTTACTCTTTGCGAAAATCTCACTGGATACGCCGGCGAACTTGTTGGATAACGAGTTCAGGAGGTCTTCAACGGCGGCGTTGAGGTCGGCTCGCGAGTCCTCGGAGATCTGCATCGGAATGAGTTAATAGAACTGTTTCTCCTACCTTGACCTGTAGCTTAGAAGACCGGGTTTTGCTGGTCGTTTTTTATTGAGGATGCAAGTGGTGACCACTGAAGGGGCAGGTGGTGCACCGAATGGAGGATGAGAGGAGATGTCGGTGGGACAGCGAATGTGTTGATCACCGCTGCTGAGGCGTGTTGTGTACTTACGTCGGCCTTGCCCGGGTTGGAGTTATTGCTGGATGACATTGTGTGAAGGAGTGGATTTGATGGTGTGGGTGGTGGCGGGAGTTTGAATGGCGTTTGAAGATGTGAGCTGTCGAGGTGAACAGTGGTGGTTGGGCCTTTTAACTTGTTTTCTAAGTCTGGGCTTGACGACGTGGGAAGTGTCGAGGCAGATGGTTGGGCGAAGCTTCAGGAAGTTTTGTCTTCCGACCTTAGGTGCGTAGGGATTTGATGTTTCTAGTTTGACCAGATGCGGACTCGTAGATGCGGGACAAGGTGTAGAGGAGAGCTAGGGATGGGGCCGGGAAGAGAAAGGCAAGGCAAGGCAAGGCAAGGCTAGGGTTTAGACTTGAGAGGCTCGACTGGGGTAGCGGACTCCTGTGCGGGTTGTTTGTCAATGCTATACGAAGTACGAGGCAGCCGATCGATCGGGGGCTTCAACTGGACCCAAGCTGTCTCTTTCGTCAAAGCACTTGATTGATTGATCAAGTGTTTCCTAGGTTGTTTTGTTCGCTGTTGCCCAGCCTGAAGTGCGTCACAGTTTGCGAGGCTGCTGCTAATAAGCAGCACGGTAGTTGTAGGGAGTGCGGTACCCTGTTGGTGACATCAATCAAATCAATCAGTTGGTCTCGCAGCCACTGTTCAGAGCATTGAAGTCGGTACCCCGCACCACCACCCACTGAGAAGCACTGAAACAACCACCAAGATCAGGGGGCATGTAGCACAAGATGACATCAATTGATCAATTCAATTTGAACCTCTTGAAGTTTCTCATCAAGACTGTTCTTGATCAACAATTCCAAAGACGAACTCGAAAATTCTCTCCGTTTATAGCGCAATTGAAGGCAGACTTCGAGAATGAGAATTGGAGCAAATTGACACTAATGGGATCAATTGGTCACTAAACGACACAAACAAAAATACTCCAGTCCGGTGTTATACGAGGAAGGTGACGACCACATTGCCAACGATGTGATAGATTCGAAACCTTCCAAGCGTATTGCGACGAAACCCAACATACGGCTCCTTTCTAGAAACACAGTGGTCAATTGCTATTTCTAGCTAATTTGCCTATACGATGTTGTGGGACTGGTTTGTCCATGAGGAGTCCTTATATCGCATGCAGCGTCGGTAAATTCAAGGGAGTGCACTCTCTATCGATGCCGTAGACACCGTCTTTATATTTGATGTTAGCTGTGGTATAGCTCTCTCTAGGTGGGTGGTTTGTGTAGATTTGGTGTTTCTGAAATATTACAGACAGAAAAGACGTCGAGCTCCCAGTCTGAGATCCATTTTGGCGCAAGGCACCAACAAGCTCAGGCAGCTTAAGTGGGATCTGTACTTCGTAGGACTGCACACGTGACGTGATTTGGGAGGACAACCATGATTCAACGTCAACGACAGAGCAAGAGCACCCACGCGCGTGTTCACCAACCAAACCAGCACACCCAAACTCCAAACGCCGGGGGACCAACACCTCAACTCCTCCCTTCGTCGCTTCGTCGCTTCGTCCCTTCGTCCCCATATAGGCGACCTCGAGTCTGGCGAACAGTTCCCATGCTCGACATGAGTCCCTTATGACGCCCATCCCCCAACCCGCCGAGCCCGAACACGTGCCCGAGCCTAATCCTTTCCGGCCCTGCCGTCGAGCATCCCGGAGCTCTCGACCATGCCCGACGAGACGACCGCCCAAACTACTCCCCCTACCACCACTCCACCCCCGCCTACCACCGCCGACGCAGCCCAGCAACAGCGGCGCGAGCAGTCCCGCCTTCTCCCACTCATCCTCATCATCCTCGGCTGGCTGTTTCTCTTCCCCGAAAACCCCGCCGCCCTCATCACTGCGCCGGAGTTTGCCACCATCCGATTGAACCGCCAGCTCGCTGCTCTCGATGTGCTCAACTCGACAAGATGGGGCGACTTCACACCTGTAATACCTAAGGAGGGGGAAGGCGAAGACACTCCTGCCGATGGGAATACGCCAGTTCAGAAGTTTCTCAATTTGACCGGCTTCCGCAAAGCGGACGGCCTAGCCTGGGAGGACTTTGAGAAGTTCCGCGACCACTGCCTGGGCGTTAGCCGTGCGGCTATACCGCCCGTCGGAGGTGAGGATCTCTGGCTCTCTGGCCAGGGTGAACCTGTATGGCAGAATGCCTCCGGTCGCATTCATGGTTCCTGGGTGCGCAGCAATGCGTCCGTCAAGAGGGAAGCTACGAGCTACAATCTTAGCGCCATCACGCCCGACATTGAGTGGGCGGGCGGGGAATTTCCCTGGTCTAGAAACGTCACCGGCCACGAAGGTCGCATGAAAGTGAGACTACGTGACACAGCCAGTTACGACGACGATGCCGATGGTTTCGACCGCCATCCCATCTATGGCGCCAACATGGTTCGTGCCGAAGTCACCATCGATGATACCTCCGGTTCGAGACAGAACTGGGATATGAGGCTCCACGGAGTTCACTGGAGGCGTCATGGTGCCCTGCTCCTGACCACGACGAGCGAGAAGTTTGACGGCATCTTCGCCTTGCCGCACCTTGCCCCCGGCCCGGATTTTTTTAATTCGAGTCAGGCCCTTCTAAACAGGACCATATCGAAGAGGCTACACGAGAGATCTAGATACTTGTCTTTTGATGCCAGGATCCCCTGGACTTCTGATATTGAAGATGTGGATCTCTACAATCCCACCCCTCACTGCGAATACATCATGTACGCCCAAATTATGCCTCTTGACCGTACCAAACTCGACATGACCTCATTCGACCCCGAAAAGGAGTCCATCGCTACTGTCATCTTCGACATCGAACAAGAGCTTAAACACCCCATTGGTGCTCCCATCCGCGGTATCCCTCCCCTCCAACTGGCCGCGGTCATCTACTCCCCCGACTGCGCCTTCTTCCTCGACACCAAGGGTCCCCCGGCCTATCCCGTCGCCGACGGCCAACACCTCATCGGCACCAAAGCCGAAGTTTTCCGCGCCCCCCTCAACAATTGCCTCCTCACCTACGCCCTCGTCTTCGTAGGCCAAACCTTCCTGCTCAAGCGCCAGATGCGCGAGACTTGCACGCCCTCCACCATGGGCCGCGTCAGCTTCTATACGGGCGTCATCATGCTCATGGCGGACCTGCTTGTCGTCACTTCCGTGACGGCCTTTATGCTCTCATCTGAGTCATCGTTGCAGGCTCTGGCGCTTATGTTCTCCGCCTTTATTTCCATGTTTGTTGGCGGCACGTTCTTATTTCATATCTTCGAGGTGCAGCAGCAGGAGTGGGTTAGGAGGCGGCATCGGCATCGGGATCGAGATCGAGATCGAGATCGAGTGGCTACTGCACGTGCGACGACCGATAGCAGTTCGGGTACTAGCCAGTCGTCACCACGCGGTACCTCCTCTTCTAGCCCTACTCCAGCCATGACCGGCAACTCCGATCCCTCCGAGCGCGAAGCCCTCTTACCTCGGCGGCCCGAAACGCCGGAACCCCCTACTGAGACGACCCCGATAATCATCCCTTCTGATCAAGACATCGATGCCGAAATCGCCAACGCGGCCTCCGCCGTTCCCACCGCTGGGGGCGGCCGCACCGCCGAACCAGTTCCCACCACCTTCTCCTCCATCATCGCCCGCCTCGCCCTCCTTACCTCGTGCTTCTTCTTCCTCCTCGTCGCCTCCATAACGTGGTACGCGCCCGCCCGCTCAGCCCTCGTCAACATCTTCATCTTCGCCTACCTCTCCCTCTGGATCCCCCAGATCCACCGCAACATCCTGCGAAACAGCCGCCGCGCCCTGTCCTGGCGCTTCACCCTCGGCCAGTCCCTCCTCCGCCTCGTGCCCATCGCCTACTTCTACTGCCGCGAGGATAACGTCCTCCTCGTGCAGCCCGATCGCAGGACCTTTGCCGTCTTCGCGCTGTGGGTGTGGATCCAGCTGTGGATCCTGGCCTTCCAGGACGTCCTCGGTCCGCGATTCGGCATCCCGTCGAGCTGGACGCCCGAGGCGTGGGATTACCACCCCGTGCTGAGAGAGGATTCGCTCGAGGCGGGGAAATTGCCGCTTGCGCTTTCGGAGGAGGACGGGACGGCTTCCTCTTCCGCAAATGGGATCCGGTCGGTGGACTGTGCTATTTGTCGGGAGATTTTGGAATTGCCCGTCTTGCCTGCCGTGTCTTCCTCGGCCGCTGCTGCGTCGTCGGGTACTGCTGCCGGTGCTGCCGCTTCTGCTTCCGCAATGTCTTCCGACGGCCAGGGAGGCGCCGCGGGCGTGGCGGCAGTCCTGGGGACGAGAGGGTACATGGTCACGCCTTGTAGGCACGTCTTTCATAGTAAGTGCCTGGAGGGTTGGATGAGGTTTAGGTTGCAGTGCCCCATTTGTAGGGAAGATCTGCCGCCTTTGTGAGAGGTGTGTTGGTGATTTTTGTATATTAAGTTGGTTGAATTCGGAGTTTACTTTTGTATGATTAGAATTTTAATGACGAAACCATTCATAATGTGATACTTGAAGCGGAAGAGCAAAGATAAGATGGGGGGGTCTGGATCTCGTACTCTGCGCGTTAAGAGAGGGAGAGGGAGGCACTCCAGTCCCACGAATTAAAGAGATTCTATTTGAAGAAACCGTAGAACGAAGTCATATATGATATACCGCAACCCATCCCGTCAACTACTTCGTAGACCAACACACTCAAAATCACACAGTCCCCAAAGAATAAACCGACAACCGATTCGGACCACCACAAAGCTCACCCTCATCCCCCGCACAAACCATCGCGCAATCCCCCACGTCGGCCACCTCGCTCCCCTCGCCAAGCTCATCGCCGCAGAAACACTCCCTCCCGTACTCGGTGCCGAAGAGCGCGTAGCCCGCGCACAGCCCCGCACACATGCCGTTCGTCATGTCGTCGTCGGCGAAGGCGGCGGCGGCGAGGGCTCTGGCTCCCGGGCCCAGCTCGGTTCTGCAACCGGCGAAGGTGTAGGGGCCGATCGGGGAGGGGTGGTGCGGTGCCTGGTAATCGGGGAGGCGGTAGAGGGTTAGGCGGTTGGCGGAGCCGCAGTGTTGGGTGGCGTTGCCGGGGCAGGGGGTGTTGCAGTTGGAGATGGGGGCGGGGGAGCTCGATTCGTGGAGGTCGTCGCCGCAGAAGCCTTTGGGTTGGGGTTTTGGTTAGCAAGAGAAGAGAGGAAAAGGGGGAAAGAGAGGAGGAGGAGTAGGAAGGAAAGGGAAAGAAAACTTACACTCGCTGCCATACTCGGCGCCAAAGTATTGATGACCATCACAGAATTCCGCACACTTATCCAGCGTCATGTCAGGCGAGGCCGTCGCCTTCGCGTCTAGAGCCCTCACGCCATTGGCGCCTTCCTTCCAGCACCCAACGAGGCTATACGGCCCGACAGCGGCGGGGAAATGTTCATCGGGCGTCGGGGTCGCGGTCGGGGCGGCCGTCGCCGTGGTCGAGTAAAGCTCCAACCTGTTCCCGGCGCCGCAGTACTGGGCAGCGTCGCCCGAGCAGGCCATGTCGCACTCGGAAAGCGGGGCCTCGGACGACGTCGAATCGAGGGAGTCGCCGCAGAAGCACTCGCGGCCGTACTCCGTGCCCCAGTAGAGGTAGCCGGCGCAGTAGGCCATGCACGATTCGAGGGTCATGTCGTCGGAGGCGAAGGAGGCTTCTTTGAGGGCGCGGACGCCGTTGGCGCCTTCTGTCCAGCAGGAGACGAGGACGTAGCCGCCCATGCTTGGGCGGTGGTGGGGGGAAGTTTGGGTTGGGGTGGCTGAAGGTGAGGGGTCGGTTGATGTGGCATCACTCGTGGGCACATCTGAAGTTTCCGCACTCGTCGAGGCAGGCGAACTCGATGAGGATGACGAGGACGATGAGAACGACGAGGATGATGAGGTCGATGGATTCGCGGTGGCATCACTCGAGGAATCTGCTGAAGTTTCCAAGCTCGTCGAGGCGACCGAACTCGACGACGATGAGGATGAAGAGGTCGATGGATTCTCAGTGGCAGAGCTTGATGAATCAGCTGACGTAGTATCACTCGTGGGCACATCTGATGAGGATGGTGACGATGATGATGATGATGATGAAGATGGATTGGCGGTGGTAGAGGTCGAGGAATCCGCTGATGTAGTACCACTCGTGGGTACATCTGAAGTTTCCACGCTCGCCGAGGAGACCGAACTCGACGAGGACGACGAGGACGATGGATTTGCAGTCGAGCAAGTCGCCGCACCAGTAAACTCTCTACATGAGCCCCCAATCTCATCAACGCTCCTGAACGCCTCGACATACTCCCCGGCACTAATATCAACAGTCGATTCGAAGCTCAATCCGCCAGGAATCGTCGTCGAGCCCGAGAAAAAGGTATATCCACCATAACAATTCCCCCTGCTCAGCGTCAGCGTCATCTCCTGCAGCAAGGGCACGGGGCTCGTATCGCGCTTCGTCTTGTAGGCGATCTTAGCGCGGACCTCCTGGTCGGCGACGTCGTTGCGGACGGCGGCGGTCAGGGTGAAGGCGCCGGAGGTCTGGAGCAGACAGGTTTGCTGCTTCTGGAGGACGACTGCGTCTTGCATGGGGTAGGCGTTTCCGTTGTTGTCGAAGGGGAGTTGCTCGCCGTTTTTCTTGTTGATGGTGATGGTGAAGGAGGAGATGCCGCTGGAGGCGGGAAAAAAACCGTTAGTAACTGGGGGGATAGAGGGCATGACATACAGC
>JUDQ01000537.1:0-18254 GCA_000812075.1 Scedosporium aurantiacum
CCCCCCCCCCAAAAGTCCATGCCCATCTCCGCCCTGGCCCTTCTCATCCTAATCACACGGTATCTCCTGCATCATCCTCGCCACCTACCTTTCCATCGCTCTCCTGGCTCTCTTTCACAACATCCTCGTCTTCCCTACCTCTCTCAGAGTGATCATCATCCTCCGACTCCTCATCCGAATAATTCCAATGAATATCCTCCTCTCCATCATCTCAAGACCCGGACGTGAAGAAGCAGCCTAGATCTGAGAGCTGTTATCCCAAGTAGGAGAGCCATCGGGGCTAGCATGTGATGTGTGGGTTTCGTCACCTGGCGGCGTCTCATCCGGGAGCTTCTTTTGGGCTTCCTAGGGAGCTTATATACGGGAGGAAGAGGTCTGAGAACCGCTGTTGCCGGTAACAGCTCCCACGGGGTCTGCATGAGATATCGGGGCTCTACCGCCAGGTGAGGTCTGGACCTGGCCAACTTGTGCAGTGGAGGGGCGAGTTCCAGAGGTTTGAAGGCGCGGGGGGGGGGGGGGAGGACCGAAGGACCAGACGCAGAGGATTGAGGATGCTGTGAGGCTAGGGGAGGAGGTTGGTGCCGAAGGGATCGCGTACGCTTTAGAGCTGAAATATTCAAATGTAGAAAAGGGAGAACGCTTGGGTCCTAAAGGGCGACGCAACAATGACCCGGGATCCTTTAGATTTGAAGGCCTAGGTGATGTTGATGACCTGGAACCTCGGGCAGCCGAAGACTTGATCACTGGTGCCTGGAAACGCAGCAGAATCGATAGGCAAGCCCCAGAGGGCTGAGAGCCAGGGTTACCCAAAAGGGATTCAAAGGGTTTGTCATAGGATGTACGATTCCTAGACGAAGGAATAGCAGGAACAGGCTCAGGTAACATTCCGAAGTCTGTAGCCCGTATTATTTTCTCAAGTCCATCGCGGTTCCTCACCGGAGAGGTAGCAGTTCCCGCCTCTCTGGCCTTTGACGCCCAGCGGAGCTTTTTCGTTCCTTTGATGTGCAGTTCGGGAAGTGCAGTTCCTTCAATAGCCGGGGGAGCGGTCGAGTAGCAGAGAAACCAGAGAGGTCCTAGAGACTCGCGATCCTCACAAAATCGGACGTCGGGCTGGCCGGAGTGGGCTGAACAATTTGGGGATGTGCTATGGGTTGAGAGCTGTTTATTGGTAACGGAGGAGGCACCTGCGCTGGGTTGCTTGCCGGTTAGGGATTCGGCCAAGGCCGCGAGCCATACGACGTACTAGAGTTGGGAATGGGCGGCATATTGTTCCGGGCAGCAAAATGGGGTGCTGGCGGTTGCATGGGGGGAACTAGGCCTAGTGAGCCGTGACCTGCAGGATTAACACCGGGTGCGAGCGGATGTGGTGAGTATCCGTGTGGGCGCAAGCAGCCACACGCCACGGAGGGCGGGTTAGGAACGGATGAACCGGGGGCGGCAAGATAGAGAGGTATGAAAAGGTATGAAATGCAAGCGGGCAACGGGACCAGATACGAGTGGGCCAGAAGTTTGAGCGTACCACAGCGAGAGTTTACAAGTGAAGTTGCACAGAACAATCACCAGAGGATGGTGACCCGGCTGTCTAGTTGTTCTAGTTGGGTACTGGCTCTCGCCCGAGCTGTAAGGATTCGGGACGTAATAGGGCGCAGTGGGATTTAACTGTGAACGTAAATAAGTCGTATTATTCATAGTCGTTTGCATCATAGTCGGTGCAGATGTCGGCAAGTCTATCTGCGCGGGAATGCCTCCATGGAGATTCTCTCCTCCTTGTAGGTTCACCCCGGTAAACCGAACGTGCGATGGGTGGGAGGGCATCGCTAGACTGGCGTCTTCTCCTCCGGCCTAGGGCAAAGAAAAATCCAGATCCATAATTCCGCCAGGGAATCCTCCACGTCCGCGTCCACGATCATGCCCACGTCCACGCCCATCTCCATAGCCATTTCCATTTCCATTTCCATATCCATATCTACCCCCATATTGACATCCCTCAGAACTGCCGCGTAGGCCCGGCGGCTCTCCAAAGTCGTCCTTGCAGACAACGTTCCACGACCCTTCCTAAGAAAAGGCCGGAGTCTTGCTCTTGGCGTACCTATCCACGTACGACTTAACATTCTTGTTAAACTCCGCCCTATTCGACCTATATTCGTCGGCGATCCTAGCCTCCAACGGATCATCCGGCTGCGGCTCGACGAGCAGGTTCCTCACGGCCTCGAGCACGGCCGACAGCCTCGTCGAGGGCTTCCAGGCGTCGGGCTTCAGGATGGCCAGGCAGATGTTACCGAGGCTGTCGTTGGTGATGTTCGGGTGGTAGATGCGCGTGGTGAACTTGGCCACGGGGGGCTTGAAGGGGTAGTCGGTGGGGAGATCGAGGAGCATGCCGAATGTGCCGCCGGCGTAGGCGGTGTTGGAGGGCGCGGTTATGGTTACGTGCCAGCGGTGGATGTCAGAGTCGGCGCCTAGGGAAACGGACATGCCCGCTGGGGCCGATGCCATGCACTCGCCGAGTTCCTGGTGATGGGGGAGGAAAGCAACGAGGTCAGCCCGTTGGCATGTTCGTATGGCGGGGTTGAGTGACGGCGGCGGGGTAGTTTCTTACCTTTTGGATGCGTTTGGCGGACATGATTAGATTGTATGTACGCTATGTTATGTTCTGCTGAGCGGGCGGTATGATAGTTAGGTAACAGATTTGGTTGATGTCTAGACCGGGGGAGAAGAGAGGTAGCTGAAGATATCTGAGTGAGTATTTATAGAAGAAGAGGTCGAAGGCAGCTGCCGTAAGGCTGATTTGATGCTGAAGAACGGCGAGGTACTGTAATGGGTGGTTATGTACCTGTCAAATACAAGCTGATTCGGTATATAGACAATTGTTAATAAAGTACTGGTGAAGTATTTTCAAAGTATTATTACAGGTTAGCGGGGCAGGAGCTGTACAATCAGTGTCATGTTGCATTGTATCAGTGGGGCAAGACAAAGAACTTGGGCTGGAAGGTGCAAAATGGGCAGTGCCTTCCCGCTCCAGTCACTCGGTCAGTATCACAACTCCCAACTTACAGAAGATGTTATGTTCTTTACGGCGATTCATCCTTCCTTGGGCCGCATCGGGCTTCTCTCCCATAGTAGACCTGCATAGTGTACAAGATTGGGTTCTAGTTCTTGCTGGGCATTCGCCTTCTCCCACAATGCTGTCACTCACAATATGTCGAGTACCGAGGATGATCTAGTAAAAGTCTTAAGAAACGAATTGACAGCTTCTAGTTCCGCATATTCTGTACATATTCCTGAATATTCAGTTCTGGCATTGACGAAAATGACTTGTAGGCCCAACCAACTCCTTTGCCGACCCTCCCACCATTGAAACTCCCCAACCTCGTTAAAAAGCACGAATTCTATCAAATGCCACCCATAAACGTACAAAAAATGGCAGGATCCGGAAATTTAGTATACAAGTGTTTTCAGTCTGCCGTGTCTTCTTCCTCCTCGGTCTTCTCGTCATGCTTGCTCGCCCTCGTTGCCTCAGAGCTCCTCCTTAAATTAGGAAACAGGAGCGCCGCCACTGCTTTGTTCGGCTTCTCCTCTTCTTCGTCTTCGTCTTCTTCCTCGTCATCCTCCTCTTCGTCATCCTCCTCCTCCTCCTCCTCCTCCTCCTCCTCTTCTTGCTCCCCTTCATCGTTACCCTGCCCTCCCTCATCGTCGGAATCCGGCGGCACATCGGTCAAATCGCTCTCGTCAGCCGAATCATGTATGCTGCCCAAAGGTGACGAAAGAAGCTCAGCTTCGTGACCGCCTTCATCATCAGCATCTTCACCCGCGACATCGTCGCCTCCCGTCTCTGCGGGTTCGGCGGTCTCGTCGTCGCCGGCCTCAGCATCTTCCTTGGCCGTCGGCTCGCCATCCTCCATCTCGACGTCGCCGCCGACATCTGCATCGCCATTACCTCCGTTGGTGGTTGCGGCCTCGTTGTTTTTCGTGCTAGAGATGGATACGGCCCTAGACTTGTTCGCTCCCGAGGGCCCGGCCGATTCCGCTTTGCTAGGTTCGAGGAGGCGCAAGACGACTTGCTCGGCCTTTCGGAGGATATCCGGTCTACGAATGCCCATCTTACGAGGCTTCGTCGTCGTCTCCGCACTGGCCAGCGCCGCTGTAGTCGGGCCTGCTGCTTCTGCGGCCTTCTCGTCACCGGCCTCAGCGACTTCCTCGTCTATACCCATGCTGGAAGCGTCGTCCGTGATGTCAGCTCCGGCAGGTGGGTGGAGAATGCTACGCAGGGTCCCGTCTTTCTTCTCTGCGGCACCCTCTCTTTCACCTAAGGTTTCCTCTTGAATTCCGTTCTCCTTGGCTTCGCCATCTATCGCCATCGCATCGGGGCTCTGGACGGCCGAAGCTTCTGCAGTCTCCGTAGTGGACACTTCCAGGTGCGGACGTGCCTCAAGGTAAATCATCGTGTAGCAGTCGCTAATAAGATCGTCGATGGCCGTCGCCTTCATGAGATTCGAGTTGAGCTTCTTCAGTTCGATAGTGTCCTTCAGGCATCGCAAGACGGATGCCTCGGATTCCTCGCTGGCCCATTCCAGCACATGCTCCGTATTGCCCTCGAACTCGTCTAGTGCCACCGACTTAAAGGCATCATCGAGCGTCGGCGCCACCTCATACGTCCTCCTTAGCAAATGTAGGTAAGCCATACAGCAGCTTTGCCACAGGTCGTTGAAGTGATAAAAGTCGGCTCCCTTCTTGCGTATCCTCCTCAGGAGAGCCTCGAGATTCGTGCGATCTTCGAGGACGAGAAGAAGCTTGACCATGAATCGGACATATTGCTCGGTGTAGACGTGATGCCGACCAGCACGCTCGGCATCGCACTTCCACACGTTCATCACCATAGTCTTCGTAAACATCGACTCTCTGAGTACGTTGAATGCCGCCTTGGCCTGCACCTGCAGATATTCGGGGTTCGTAGACTCAGCTTCCTCATCATCGAAAAGAATGTGGGCGTGACGCATGATTATTCTGTGCTGCCAATTAGACTTGTCCTTGTCGCGCAGGTGTCTCAGGCTCTTGATAACGTATTCCTCCCAGTTGTCGTTATCGTCCATGTTGACATCTTCCCCATGTTGGATACCGAACGGTTGTTCTGAGAGGATCTCTGCCGCCTCACTCCCGGAGATGTCCTTCTTTAGCACTAACTTGTGCAGAATAGAGAGCATCTTGTAATGTGGCTCAAGTATCGGGTCGCTGTTCCTTGACTTGGGTATCGCCGCAGCTGTCCGAGCCGCTTCTTTAAGCGCATCGATCAGCCGGTCGAGGCTTACCACGGGCAAGTCTTTCTCTTTGTCGCCTTTTTGATACATCTTCCAAAGACACTTGGAGTACATGTATGGATTCTTCCAATCCTTTGGACGCATCGCCATGGCCTTCCTGAACAAGAAGGCCGCAAACTTCCACACCTGGTATTCGCCCATCTCGTCATGTACCGACCGCAAATATGTTCCGGAGTTGTTAGCAATGAAGAAACGGACTTGATCGCTATGGCGGAATGCTTCCATAGCGAATGGCTCTCGGCTGGACGCATACATCCTCATGCCAAAGCCGTGGTGAAGCTCGTACAGCGCGTCCGCCTCCTCCCCCTCAGGGTCAATATGCCGTGAGTTGGAAAGGGCCAGGGTGTAGCAATGAATAGCGCTCCTTTGCAGCTTGATCAACTCACCCCGGTCCTTGTTCATCTTATCTGCGGTCCACAATACTGCCTCATCTAGTTCATAGTCGAAGCATTCGGCTAACCGGAACCAAGCGTCCCACTTCCCAGGCGTGAACTGAAGCTGCAGTCGCATGAAAGTTGCCCCGATACGCAGGTCGTCGGTCGCTCCAGGTGTTTGCCGCCTGTTAAGGTCGACAGCTTTGAACTTGGTCAAAGCAATCATGCCAAGGAGGAAGAACCACCCGTACTTCGCCAACGTGCTCTCTTGGGTGTTGACGCCAACAGCATCCAAAGTGACATTGCCCTTGGTTGCTTCATATAGGCGCAGCGGATGAATCGGCTTTTTGAGGAATTCCGTAAAGTTCCTGAGATTGTGAATCATCTGCGGCGTGGATTTCGTCTGGCCCATGGTCTGCTGCATACGCTCAATCGTCGTCTTGAGGTCCGACTTAAGGAGCTCCTTAATTGGCATGCGGCTTGCCAGGATCGTCATCCGTTCGACCAACTGCACCGTATTCCTCTTCTCCAGCTTCTCGGGTGGGCATTGGTGATCCTCGACCTCCCACATGCCGACGCCAAGCTTGAGACCGTGAAGATCGAAGAGGACTTGGCCCAGGTAGTCTTCCCAGTTCTCAATGGTCTCAATCTTTAAAAGTTCAACTCTCATCATTTTTAGGAAGATCTTGTTTGACGCCTTGCAGAACTTCCGAATTCCGAGAACTTGGTGTACCGCGGCAAGGAAAGCAGCGCGGTCATTGTCTGGGTTCGAGAAGATGTCGGGGTAATGTTTAATGCCTGCCCTTAGAACGGTATACTGTAAGCACCAGGCACGGACTTGCATCTCGCGGAGCTTGTTTAGGAAATGCTGTAAAGGTGATGTACTCGTAGGCGACGGCAGGGTCGACGCAATGCGCATTTCATCCTCACATATCGCAGCCGTGTGAAGAAGAGCGCTGATTCTTGCCAAGGCTGAGGAAGTGGATCGCAAGTGGTCTTCGTCGATGATCTCAAAAGCGGTGCTCTCGTTGAGGGCCATGCTCAGGGCCAGGATCAATAGTTCATCGAGTGACTTGAGAGTCTTCATCAATAGTGCGCCGCGAGTCTCGTCTGGAGTCTTCATATAGGACTCACTAGCGAGATCCTCGATAATCATTTCGATGCTCCGGAGACGGCAGGAGAATTGCTTTGTTGTATACTTGATAGCACCATACGCCTCGCTAAGTCTCGACCAGAGGAAAAGCCTCAGCTCCGTGTCGCTACTCTGCAAGAACTTCCACAAGTCGAGTAATCCTTGGCTTGCACACTCTTGAATCGGTATCAGAATTGGTTCTTCGCCATCGGCGGACACGTCTTCATTTGGCAGGTGCAGTCCATAAATTTCGACGAAGACTGACGACGGGTTGAGCACAGGCTCCAAGTTCTCGATTACCATGACGGGGTCATTCATATCGTCCTTGAAGAGGGTTAGGAAGAAGTCCATGGTGGTAAGCTTCGATACTTCGCGCTCCGCCGCAGTCGGTGATATTAAAGGAATGACGGCGTTGTTCGGTAGGTCAACATGTGGGCAGTTATTGAAAACCATGAGGTCGTAGAAGCTTCTATAGCACTGCAGTATGTGGTCACGAGGGACGTCGGCCTCAAGAATAGCGGTAGAGAAGATGGATGCCCAGATGAAACGCAAGCAGATGGGGTCCGTGGTCAGCCTTGCGCCCCCGCGAATTACCGACGATGCCATGTCTTGCCATCTTTCGAGACGTCCTCTCGTCTCCACGCGAACGTTGTACTTGACGATGCTGTTTGGGTTGGTTATTCGGTCGTAGACGTCGAGATGTAGCTCAAACAACATCTCAACTAGACTGTCCAAGACTTCGGAATTCGAGCCGTCCTGGGCCATGGAAATCTCGTCTACCACGCGCCTGTAAATTTCCGCATCAACTCGACTAATAACCTGTACAACCGCAACCTTCATCTCCTCTGACCATGTTGACGTGAGATAGCTCTCCGCTATGCATTTTATCCATTCAAAGGCGACGTCGTGGATAGTCAACCATCCGGAGTTCACCTTGTTTACAAAAGCCGTCAACCCCCGGGACTCGTCAAACGCGGGCGTAGGAGAAGTCTTCTGAGACGCGCCCTTAGCGTGCTCAAGGAATGATGTTAGGCTCAACGACGGCTGATCCTTCTTGCCCGATAAGATTTTTGCGTTGGCCTCGTTAAAGGAGGTTAGAGAGACCCGGAGGTCATTGGCGGCTAGACTGGATAGCTTCGACAATCTATCCTCCGAATCGCAAGATTCAAGGATCTGGCCGATCGCGTCGATGGTTGCCTGGTCCGTGACTCCGAGATTTTCTAAGATGTCCTTCGTAAGCTGGAAGAGATGCTTATCGACGGCCTGGTACTCGGCGATTTTCGAGGCATAAAGCGCATTTGGGTCAATAACCTCCTCGACAGTGGCGGTGTCCCGTCGGCGAGTTCTCTTGCTCCTCTTCTCCACACCATTCTCGTCCTCTACTCCGTTTTCTCCGACGCCGGCGGCGGATTGAGAGCGCTTCCGGTTTTGAGATACCGACCGATCCTTGTTCCTCGTCTCGGCCGTCTTCGAAAGTTCTTCTGTCGGTGGCTGGCCATTGCTGATGGGCGACTTAGGAGTGGTTTCTTCCGGCGTCGCTACCTCGGCCTGCAGCTGAGCAGAGGGCGAGTCGCCGCCGCTCTCCATATTATGATCGTCATCTTTGAGGGTAGGAGTCACCATGTCGACATCTTCTAGTTTTTCATCTTCTTTTTCCTCTTCCGGTAGGTCGGGCACCTCTAGGGTTATGGCATCTCCAGTCATTCCTTCCCGAGAGGCAAATGAGACTAGGGCCAATCCTACGTCCTTCCATGATGCGCTCGAAACCTTGACAACAACTTTGTCCCTTTTGAGCTTATCACGGTCAGTCCGGGCTTCCTCTAAACTTCTGGTAGGGTCTGGTAGAAAAGGTAACGGGTCGAGCCAGCGCTTGACAAATTCGGGCACTTCACGATCGAGCCATGGTGCTACAACGGGGTGTGATAATGCTATTTCGTCGGACAGGAGCTCTAGTTGGTTCTTCAATTGCTCGCCCGCCAGACTTTCTACGAGCGATGGAGGCTGGACTTCAAGGACGGCCGGGTCGTCATCAAGCTCGACGGCAGCTTCGAGGCAGTATCGACTCGTTCTCGCGCTGTTCAGACAAGACGCCACGCGCGCAGTCCTCCGCCATAATTCGGCGTCGGAAGGATCTCGATCGAGGGCAGAGTAGAAGTCGGCAAGGGCAAGACGGGCTCGATCTCTGACATCTTCGCGAATGAAATATTCATCCACATTGCTCTTGTTCTTTCGTGCCTCGTGTCGGAGTCGATCGATGGAGAGCTGACCGCGATTCTTATGCGCTAAATAGAGGGTCTGGGGTAGGGAAGTTCCCGTCCCGTCAATATCGGCGGCGGATACTGTTAACTCGGGGGCCAAGGGTGCAGTTGCCGGGGCGGCAGCGGCCACGAGAGGAAGCTGCTCGGGCTGGCGTTCAACACGGTCGAACTCGGTAGCTGCTTCGGGGTACTTGAATATTTCGGACTGGAATAAATCTTTGTAGGCTTTCTCCGCATCGTCGAATGCACTCGGGCCTTGAGCATGAAGCTTCAAGGCAGTCTGAAATACTTTAAGAGCATCGTCGACCTAGATTTATAGACCGTTAGTCAGGCACACAAGTTTTCCCACCGGGCACATCGATAGCTACCTGGAGCTCCTTAAGTGTGTCGAGCTCGTCCTCTACATTCTCCTCGATCTCGATATTGATAGCCTGAAAGGCCGGCTGGTTGACACAGTGTTAGCGCGAATCGTCATCAACGACCAGGGTTTCGAAAGCATGTCTCTTACCATTATGGTCACCCTTCTCAGCCAGAGGGGCGGCAATCGGACTATATGCGCCGGGGTATGAGAAGGTCATGCCTCATCGATGATGGGATGAGCTTGGGAGAGCAAGTTGGTTTTACAAGATGCTCCACGTGCCACGCCTGCACAAATCGCGTCGAGAGCGAAAGTGGTCAAGGCGCGACGGAAATATGTCACGTGATATAAATGCCCCACTGGAGACAAGGAGGGTCTTCGAGCTGATGTCCTGCCTCCAAGGCAGGTTAAGCGGGTGGAAGATTGCTGTTTGCTGTTCTTACTCCTAGCTCCCACCTTAGCTACTTTATAAGATGTTGACGAGAAGTTCGGAAGAGAAACTCTCTGAAGTCGAGCTCTTGATAAGCTCTCATCAAGAATCAGGATCTTGAAGGCTCCGAGGTTCACCCGCTCAACACGGAAAGTCCCACCCACACTTGCCTTGCATATGCTGACATCATCAGCTTTTCCTCAACCTCAGGTTGGCAAGAGCTGTCCAGGTCGAGATCTTCTTCCTCTTCATCATCAGCTTTACTAGTTTCTCCTTCGCATGGCATAATCTTTGCCCTTACTCCCGTTTTGAATGCTCACTTAGGAATTACTATGACTAGTCCCACCGGCTGGCCCAAGCGAGAGAAAACTACTGGCTGTACTCTTCCGTCGATATTACCCGTCGCATTGGATCCCGTGTCAACTTCGCTTTGTGGGTGGTAGCCCAATCCTATTTTCTACCCTCATTTACCGCTCGGAGCTGTTCGTAGTCATATCGACGGGAACTGTGTCCCGTGCGAGAAATAGACCCATCCTATATTCATCAAGTTGTCCGCTCCTCGACCTGTCTACATTCTCTCCTCGGTTTTCTCTCCCGGCTTCACATCTCAACTCTCCGCGAGAAGATGTTGCAGTCCTGTTATATCGGGATACTGCCGAGAAGAGCCCGCCGAGCCTCCTTTCAAGGCATTTTCTCGATGGTGACGACGATGATGGCACGGCATAGAGATCCGGGAAATGAATAGGTGCGCCAAGAGGACAACGGCTCCATTTTGTCTTCATGTCTACGATCTCTAGATCAGACTGCCTTTGCATGATTATTTTGCCGATGATGCGAGTACCTGGAAACAATGCGTTGTAGCTCGCTGCACCAGTGCTGGTACAACGGAAGTCATCCGTCCCTAGCCTGGACAATTACCTATCGTTTGGCACCCAATGCTTCGATTAATTTTAATGATCAAGTGATTGAACTCAATTCAGTCCCGTATTAGGTCCTCAGCATATGATCCGGCCTTCAATTGCGATTTCCAGGAAAACCGGAGCCCGTTTTGTGGTTATATTGGATATGGTGTGAAAGTCCTCGCCGTTCCTCCCCCTTTTACGATCTCCCAACTTTGCAAATTTGGAGAAAAGCTCGGCCAGGGCTCTCAAACCGAGGCAAGCTTAAATTGATCTATTCTTAGTCGACAGCATTTCCATATGGCGCTGCGCTCCAGTGCGATGTCTGAGAATTTCATGGCGTAACCTAGCAGCACTGGCGATGGATGCAAGAGCAGCAAAACAATATCTTCAAATGAAGGTGCAAGAAACGGGTGGGAAGATGGCACGCTCTACGAAGTATAGCATGGTCACATCTTCAGGCACCGCACCCTCCGGTCAATCAATTCTCGGGGCACACCGGCCAAGGCGCCGGCACCTGCCCCTGACTCCTTGACCAGAACGGCCAGAGCCCTCTCGCTTGCGTGATCTCCATCAAATTGTTGGCTCCAGGATCTGTTCTACACAGCGGTGAGATAGTTCATGTTACCACCCAGAGTCCCTGGTTTGTTCTCTGATATCTCCATGGGCTCCCGCAGCGTAGGGTGCGCTGTTTAGCCCCCGTCATCGGCGACCCGGATTCTTGTTTTGGTTTGGCTCATTTAAACCTAAGAGCGATATGCTCTACGATTTCCTTGCCTCGTCAGCTCAAACACTGCATCAGGGGATGATTTTAAAGTGCGGCCAAAAATAGGTTTTAGTTCCATTTTACGGATCCGTATCCACTCTTGGTCCACGTTGATCCGGGGGAGGCTGGTGATGGTCCCTTTCTGGGTCCATGGCTAACATTCGACGGCGATATAGGCACAATATACCCGTCGGCCCTCATTCGATAGCGGAGGCCGTTCCTCCCTTGTGTACCCATTTTCTGGTTCACGGATCTTTTTGGGACGGCCGGGTCTGCCAAAGCGTTCGGAGAGGGGCAAATAAGATCGCAGGACCGTCCGGTTAAAGTGGCCTCCCCGGATAATACATTGTCGAGAGGGTATTGCGCTCTCAACCTCATCTATCCATATTAACATAGATGACAAGCTAGCCAGCCAGACATCACCAGACGCCATTCGGACGATTCAGTCGGCGGCGTTGAATGGATGAAAGAGAGGCGAAATAGCAATATGCTATAAATATTTCTTTTTAATATTCTTCCACTTAGTGCCTTCGTGATGGCGAGCCGACACGACGACCCGGTGGCAACGCACATCACCATTTCTGGGGAACTTGGTCGGCTTTATAACTGGCGATACTCCTGGCTGTCCGGGGTTCCCGTTTCTCCCTCTATTGTCAATCCTTTCTTCATCCTGCTCCCTTCACAGGACCTTTTTTTTTCTTTTTTTTTCTCCTTTTCGTGTTTTCACGACTAAGTCGTTCCTCGTGAGAGGCGAATACGCGCGTACTCTCTCCCTCTTCCTTTCACACAATAAAGGACGGATATAAAACCAGAATGCGGTCCAGCTCCTTGACGATACTCAGCCTTGTAGCTGCTACCCAGGCCCTCCCCGCCCAGGAGAAGCGACAATTCGGCATTGGCGTCGGCATCGGCGACGGCGCTGATACTGGTTTCTGCATCCAGGGCAAATGTAGCGGTGCTGACGAGGGCAGCATTACTATCACTCTCCCTGATGAGCTTGTTAGCCTCCTTCCACCCAACTTTAAGCTTCCTCCCGGGTTAAAGTTGCCGCCTAAGAAGCGAACTCCCCAGAATTTTGGTGGTGGCTGCACTCGCGGCAGCTGCAACGGTGGTGGTATCTCGATCAGGCCCGACGATCCCTATCCCGGAAGCCCCGTTGTCCCCGACATTCCCGGCAACTACCCTTCGGAGCCAGAGTATCCCCAGTATCCTGAACCATCGAAGCCTCAGAAGCCCCAGAAACCGGAACAGCCTCAGAAGCCCGAGCAGCCTCAGAAGCCCAAGAAGCCCGAGGAGCCCCAGAAGCCTCAGAAACCTCAGAAACCCGAGCAGCCTCAGAAACCAGAAAAGCCTCGGGAGCCCGAAAAGCCCAGCACCCCCAGCAAGCCTCAAAAGCCAAAGGAGCCTGAGTATCCCGATGAGCCCGAGTATCCCGATGAGCCTGAATACCCCGATGAGCCTGAATACCCCGATGAACCTGAGTACCCTGATGAGCCCGAGTACCCCGATAACGACTACGATGATAACCTTGGCCATGATGTCACTATCGAGGACATCATCAAGGCCCAGCAGGAACTTCTCATCATGGAACAGCTCCTCGACACCCTCAAGGATGACAACCAGAGGAAGGCTGTCCAGAAGGGCATCGAGCAAATCAAGGCCTTTTTGAAGAAGCATGGCGCTCCCGAGGTCGTTGCTCCCGGCGGCTCCGGCACCATTCTCATCCCCGGTCTCGGCAGGAGGTCTGCGGAGTCCCCTCAGCTCCTCGACGCTTTCACTCAGCTAGTCAGCTCGCCTTCATACACCTCCCGCGATCCCCCTTTCCCCGTCTACATGGTCGTGCAGCAGCTCGCCCAGACCTTGATCGCCGAGGGCCACGACATTGACCCGCATCTCATTGGTGACGTCCGGTCCCGCTTCAAGATCGGCAGGCGCCAGGACGGAATCTTTGCTCTCCCCGGATCCTGCGATCTCGAGGACGTCATCGGTCTCGAGACCACTCTCGCCACCATCCTCATCATCTACGGTGAGGATCCCCCGGCGCACATCCAGTCCCTCCGCAACGCCGTCACCGCCGCCCTCCTCTTCTGCAAAGTCAGCGTCCCCGGCGTGGGTGGTGGCGACGTCGTCCCTGACAAGCCGGCCCCTGGTACCCCTCTCGTACCCGAGGACCCGGCTCCCGGTGCCCCCCTGGAGCCCGACCTCCCCGGGGACGGTGGTAGTCTCGACCCTGATGAGACTAGCAAGGGCGAAGTTACCATCGACGTTCCCTCGGCAGGCGGTGCCTTGAAGCCTGAGAACCCGGCCGAAGGTAGTGAGATCGACCCCGATGAGCCAGAGAAGGGTGCTCCCCTTGAGCCCGACGACTAAGTTGGCTCCAGCACAATCAAGAAAAAGGGGTTGTTAGTAGGCGAGTAAGAAAGTTAGATGACAGGATGATACTGCATGCATGAGGAGTGTTCTTGGCTTGAAGGTGATGATGGGGCCTCCTCCCTTTGGATTTTCTTTTTTTCCCTTTTCTCTCTCAAGTCTATCACAAGTTTGGAAAAGGGTGTAATTTCCTACGAACTGACTGCTTGTCTCTTCTTCTTCTTCTTTTATATTCTACTTTACATATTCCCCGTCTATAACATATTAGCTTTTCTTATGTTCAGGTCGCTTCATTTTGGTATATCAATTCACATTGCTCCTCAGAATTTCATCGATGAAACTCGTGCTCCTTTCGTAGGCATGCCTCTCGAGTCTAAACCCTTCTTCCATTCCGCTACCAGTCTCGAGTCTCCAACCGCGCAGCCATTCGATAGCCACCACTGACCACTGTTGATCTCTCGTAACAAAGCCTTCTCATCCATCAGGTTACCATCACTACATATCATCTCTAACTAGCAACGACCCTAGACAGCCCCGAGCCCAAACCCATGACAAGGATCAAGAGCTGCTATCGAACCATTCGCCCGTAGCCCATTGCTTCCTCGAGCTTCAAGCTTCCCTTATCTCCAACATGGCAGCCCACACCAAGGGACCCCATCAGGAACATAACCCCCAAGTCTATCTATCGTATCCACCTTTCATCCCGACGACAATAAGCACCAAGCCGTCCCCTCTCCGCCAAGACCCTCCCTCCTTCCAGCCTCAAAGTAGTACGCATTAGCCTTTAGCCTTTCCCTCATGCATTCTTCATCCCAGGCCTCGCCTAATTCCTTCTTTCCAAACAAGCTCAAGCAGACCCTTATCAGCCAAACAGAACCCCGGAATCGCCCAGCCCTTCTCGCTAAGAACTAAGCTATCGCCATGGCGCTCCTAACAGCTCCACCCTAGTCTCCCTTCAAAGAAAAAGGGCCTTCGCGCTAAAAGGAGCTCATTTCGTCATCGACCTAGATAGCTGATAGTTCAAAGCAAGGGAGCACCCACGTGTGGGCGTTTTTACGCTCCGCTCGAACGGAGCTCCCTTCCCAGGAAAGCACTCGAGCCATGTGCCGGAGGTCGGGGTCTGGGGAGGATCTCGGCCCATGTCAAGCTCTTGCTTTTCTCCAATCTTTAGCCAATGGCCTCAGAGGCGACATAGTTGGGAGCTAGGAAGGCAATCGAGTTAGTTTTCAAAGAGGATCGCTCTTTTTTCCCCCTTACCTTCACCCCCCAACAGCGACAGATATCCAATTCCACCGACGAGAGCACGATTTGTAATTCTCGATTCGCTTATACGGCTATTGAGTTACACGGCACGACATTCCAGCCCTCAACGATCCGCCCAAATCCTCACCCTTGCGTCCGGTATGTGGCCCCACGGCTGTATCCGGATCCACTGCCCAGAAGCCGATACGGCCCAAAGCGTATCCTCCTCCGAACTCCCCAAAATCACATCATGTTCACTCCCTAGCTTTGCCAATACGCCGGACTGGGAATCTGCAAAAGAACCTCCTTACCGCCCACCGAACCTTACCGGAAATTTCGTTGTGGGCAAACCAACCATCGTATGGCTTTTGGTCCGGGCGTCCTCCACACAGGCTATAACGTGCATTGACCGCGACAGGGAGTGAGGAATGTGCTGTGCAGCCTGTGCTCAATATTGTGTCTCTAGGAATTCCGAGTCCGAGATGGACTACAAGCGCTGCTAAACAAACAGCGGTAACACAAGTGCGTAGGGGTTTCCCCCAAAAGACTTGGACGGCTTAACCCCGTGGCCTGGCGACCCAGTCTGCGCAGCCCGATCCTCAAAAGATGACAGAGGACACTTCGCCGAGTCACCGGACCAGCGGCCCCAGCAAGGGATCGCATCTTCCGATACCACTTTAGGTTGGATGCTCCTGAGATGCAGGCGCCAGTGACGAATGCCGAGAAGAGCATGCATGATATCTCTGTTCCATCACTAAGAGGAAGCCCGATAAGTATACTCCACTCCTTACTACCACGTACTTGCGTAGACAGTTACTTTTCGCGTCGACAAGTCGTCGTCTAGTCCCATCTCTTGTCACTAGCCAAACTAGCAGCCCGTAATGTGCTGGGTGCACTACAGGATCCAGCGGACGATCGACGATGAAGACCCCTGGTGCGTGCTCTCAAGTCCAACATCCGCTCATGTTCGTGTTCTCACATCCCTAGCATGCAATAATAGTAGCACGAACAAATAGGTAAAGCTTTGCAATGCACGCCGCGACTAGTATTACCTACCAAAAAGAGAACTCGCACCTGGACGGAGCACCGACCACCGCCAAAGGCACTAATCTATCCCCAATGGGAAAAGAGGGAGACGATCGTAGGGGATGGCGTTCCAGTCGCATTGCGCTAGTGCAGGAAGAAGATGGTGAGTATGCATTCTCACCAGCCATTCACCGAACCAGTCAGTTATCAACTGGGGATGGTGTGCGGCGACCATGGTGCTGAAGACCCCAGCATGAATGTCTGCTCTTAGCACTCCCACTATCGAAGCCCCGACTCCGAAAAGGATGAGCAGCTCCGTGGAAGGAATCATCCCAATTCTCAGTCATGCGCGCACCGCGACTTGAGTTGGACCCCACTTGGCCGAAGCTTCAATGTTGGTTGGCAACCTTCCCTTCCTTACCATCAGTCATCTGGAAACGACCATCTAAAATCTGACTATTCCAGTCGTAACGCAACAAAGAAACCTGCCCCCAAGCGCAGAACGAAGGGGGAGGGGGCGCACCAAGTGCACCTCGCTTGCGGGCGGTTGAACGTGGCGCGCATTTCGCGAAACGTTAAGATTAGTATAACACATAATGGACTGCCAGATCAAAGATTGAGGCCATCCATTAAAGTTCTTTTTCCTATTGATGAAAAGTATCAATCCACTTGCACTCACTTGCGTCGGCACAGCCAACATTCGTCCCCTGCAGTTCTTATACGCCAGTCACGGTCCTCACCGCTTCTAGTCACTCCTAGTCCCAGTGACGAGCGATGCGGGGTGACTATGCTGTATCCGGCTACACTGCATAAGCAGAGTGTATTAATGATGTAAAAACAGCCAGCTGAGGACCGAAAGAGAAGAAGCGGGGAGTTGCTTGTTCTTGACACCACGCCGCGTGGCCATGGAGGAGTGTTGGATCTCCCACTCTTGCAGCGGACTGCCCTCAACCTGGCGCCGGTTTGCCTTCCGAGATTCTCTTTCCACTTGCTAAGAAAGCCAGCCGGCTTCTTGGCAGGCGCCGTGCCACTCCATTCGGCATTTGCGGGACTTATCGAGGCCGCGTCCCTAGTCTCTCGAGAAGGAGCCACACTGCTGCCTTGATAGTATCGTCCAAAGGGGAAAAGGAACCCTCACACCAAACAAGGGAGGAGGCCAGTATTATCATTCACAATATGACCTGATTCCATACCAAAATTGATCGGATTGGCCGCGCTGGTGCTAGATGAATCCCAAGGTGTTCGCAGTTCTCGTCCGGGAACGCCCAAATCGAGATCTGGTGGAACCTCACCATCTTGAACATCCGCAACACCAAGTGGTTGCTAGATGGACCACCCCAACATCAGTACTGCCTTCTTTTTTTTCAGTTCTTCATTTTTCCTATATGGTCGGTTATGTCTCTTTTCTCTTCTTCAGCCTCTCTGTTCTTTTCAGTTTGGGTTTAGCGAATTGGAGTTACGTGGAAGGTTTGAGATGGTTGTGTAAGAGAGTAGGAAGAATTGATTCCAAATGTGAGTGTGTGATATGTAGGAAATAATACCTCCCTTCGCGGCATGTCTCATTTCGAAGTACAAGCACTGCCCTTCTTCTTGAGCCAGCTGGCAAGTGTTCATGAGGCTGTTGATGTGAGACAGACAGCACAACCAACCTCAGGTTTCCTCACTTGAGGGGGCTGAACGGAAGGGCGGGGGCAGCCAACCGGATGGCATCAAAGCCCAGGAGGAAGGAGGTGTATCAAGTGACCCGTGGATGCTTGTCTGTCAGAGTCAAAAACACAAGATTCGACAACCTAGGCCTCCTGGACACCAAGACACTAAGACATTTGATGGAATCTCGGAAGGGAAAAGTAAGATGCGCATCGGGGGCGCCTGAGGAAGGACTGCCCTTCCTCTCTGCCACTCCAAAAGCTATTGCGGCTCCTTCCATGTGTCTCAGCAAATCAATTGCGCAGCAAGAACGAAGTAGATTAATGGGTTGCTCTCCACATCAGGTGCTCGGTCGTGTACTTCACCGGCTTGGTTGAGAAATCAAGCCAAAAGCAACGAAGTCTGCATGAAACTCAAGGACACGCCGAAGCCCCACCCCC
>JUDQ01000538.1:0-15685 GCA_000812075.1 Scedosporium aurantiacum
CTCCCCCGCCTCCTCCGCCACCACCGGCGGCGACGGATGCCCCAGTCGCAGCTCCTCCTCCCCCTCCACTGCCCCAGACTTCTGCTCCGGCCGCACCGCCACCGCCGCCCCCTCCTCCTATGCCAGATTTTGGAGCTCCCGCTCCTCCTGGACCCCCACCGCCGCCACCCATGCCCAACCTGGGTGGCCCACCTCCGCCGCCCCCGATGCCCAATCTTGGCGGAGGTAATGCTCCCTCTGGACTTCCTGCCGGAACTGCTCGACCTGCCGGGCTCTTAGGAGAGATTCAAGCTGGCAGGGCGCTCAGGAAGACGACGACCAAGGACAAGAGCGGATCCGCACTTGCTGGCCGCGTATTGGATTAAGAACGCCGTTGTAGGGACACTGCTCTAGCAAGCTAAACGGGAAACCCGAACAATGTGGACTACATGACTGGTCCTTTGGGCTCGAGTCGTCAATATTGACGCCGAAAGGATAGAGCAATTGGTCAGACCCCTCACACGTTGTATTTACTTCTAAAACCCTTTTCATTCAGAAATCCTAGGTGTAGTTTTTGAAGCGGCAATTTGTTCAACATTTCTTTTCCGTGTAGAATGTGATGCGTCGTATAACTGAATACTCATCCATCTTCATCATCCGTCGGAATCTTCGGGATGTCCATGACGGGGGCGGATGATCCGCTCTGGTTCCTAGTTCCCAGGTGATGTCTTGCCTCTTGTCTTTCTCCTCTACGACTTCGCAGGCCGAGACTCGACTCACCACCTTCGTTTGAAGACACTGACTACTCGGCTATACGAAGTAAATCGGATGAGACTTGGGCAAGGGATGTACCTCGGGACATCATCTAGAGATACGAACCCCGCGGGGGGGGGATCAATATGTTGTTCAAACGTGGGTCTCCCAGATATCTCTGTACTAATACGAGTGTTTATCTCTCCATGCCTTCGCGCAAGTGGTAAGTGGTCTCCCGAACGGGATCCCGCGTTCACGAAGGCGGGCAGGGAACCGCAAAACGCAAAACACGGGCAGACATCGAGCAAACGTTATCCGTTAAAGTTTCTCTTCTTAACCGTCATCCTCGTTTTTCACAGAGGTGGGGGAAACAACTCTCTACTTCGTACATGTGCTCGGTCGATGATAAAATTATCCTGAAACAAGAGACGGGCGGACCAAAAAGGGTCGCTCTCTTTCTAGACGAGGAGCCCTTTTTCCTTTTTTTTTTTTCGGTCTTCTTCTTTCTCAATTTGATTTACTTGCTTTTCTTTTCTTTTTTTTTCCTTTTTCCGGCTCTTCGTTTGCGTGAGGGGGCCTGTGGGTTCATGTCTTGTGGATTGATCGAGTTTGAGCCGAAGGGAAGCCGGCGCTGGACTGGGATATACGAGGTAATATGATACGTTCAGGTTAGGCCACCAGAGTGGTCGCAGCAAATAGACTGGATGGAAGAAGAAAAGTTGAGACTTTGAGTCGGCGTCGGGGTCCATAGGCCATGAGAGAATTATTTGGCCAGACGCGATCGAAATATAGAGACTACCAGCAGCAATCGCAATGATGGAGACATGAACGAGAGTCGAGCATCGAAAGGAAGTAAAATGCATCAAGGGCAAAACCTACGAGCCTCTCGGGGTGAGCTAGGGGGCCTGTTTAGCCAAGCCGATATTCTCCTGCCTAGCTCCGATCCAGATGGAAATCGGGACAATGACTGGGGAAAGCAGGGTGATCCTCTCTCTTCATGGCGTGATGAATGTTCAGCCAAGTTTCAACGGCGCCCAAGAAGTTAGACAAGGGAACGGGGTGTTCGATATTCGGTTAAGCGCACTCTGATATTAAACTTGCCAAGGGGAAAGTTTCTTTCCAAGAAAAAGTGACCCAAGTTAGAAAAACCGTGGAAGGAAACTCGGCGCAAGCCACTTAGAACACTATTACTTTGCTTCGTGCTAAAAGAGGTAGGCAAGCTTAGATCAAACCATACAGCATGCGCCATGTCACTGCGGCTAGGGTAGCCTAGTCTCGGCGCATAAAGATCTAAAGTGGTAATGGCCCGGGAGAACAGGGTCTTTATGAGTCTCCATGCTCTCTTTTTTTTTTTTGACGTCTGACATGGGGCCGGCATATCTGGCGGGTTGATTTCATGTTAGTATGAGGTGGTCACGATATCGGCCTTCTACTAATGACGCGGCTTGGAATTGCGAGTGGCATTCCACGAGTCTGGAATTCGTCGATAACGAGGGAAGAGCTGAACCGAGAGATCCGAAAATGTGCGATTGAGAATGGGCTTAGGACGCGATGCCTCTTCCATGCTTTGCTGTGCGTAGGGTCGCGCTTGGCTCGCCGATGTTTCATCACCATCATCACGATCAAGACACACGAAGTTCGGAGTTCGAGGATTTGAAAGATATACAATGTAGAGGTACACTCTTGAGGAACACGAGTACTACTATAGCCGTGTATTTGTGTATGGGGGTACCTCTATGTGTGTGAAGTTTTGAGTACAGATACGTCTCAGTTGTGCCCCAGCATTCAAGCTACCAGCGGATAAGGATTAGTATCTCAACTCAAGCCTCAGGCACCCACACCAACTTTGGAGAGTCTCTGACCAATGAGGATCCAAGATATTAAATTCCTCCGAGCCCATCCGCCCCACTTTCCACTCCGCTCTGCCGATCATGAGCTATAATTGGCTGTTAGACCGTTCTTCTTTCGCGTTTCAAAACAACGCGTGTGGGACGCGTCGATAGGTTCAGACTTCATCAAATCTCACTTGTGACCGCCTTTGGAGGCCACACAGCAGGAGCGAATCGCCCGGTCCAAACTTCTTCTTTTTTTACCCGCACATTCCGTGCCCTGGACTTGTTCCACTGGTCCTTGGGTTTCTCGCACATATTTGCTCCTCTTTTTTTTTTTTTTTTTTTTTTTTTTTTTTTTTTTTTCTGTGTCCGTGTGCGCCTCTTTTTTCTTCAAAAATTTTTGTCTTTTTTATTTTAACTAGTTTCTTTTTCCCCTCGGACATTTTCGGGTGGCTGCACAAATAGCGTAGGGCTCAGCTTAGATAAAAATGGTAAAATGGTGGAGGGTTGAACATCAAGCGCCGAACATTGTCGCACATGTACACCACGGGGGTGCTCTGAACTGCGTCTTATCTACCACCTCTTTTTATCTTATTTCTTTTTTCATTCCAAAAGTGCGCAGTTCGCGAGTACGGAGCAGTCTATACGAAACCATGTGCATTAGTGACCTCGAGACGAAACTTGTTGGGAGAATGATGCGACCATTTCGTCCGACCGTGCCCAAACGAAGAATCCAGTGGTCGGGGAATAAATGTGAATCTCAAAGCGAAGGCTCAGCAGACCATCAGGTATTTTAATGGGCAGAGCAGGAATGGTACGTCCCATTCCTCCTCCCGCTCTTCTTTAGTGCAATCTGCGCAAAACGTCAAGAGCCCACCGGGAAGATAATATTAAGACGTCGCGGTCGATCCTTGAACGGGGGAGGTCAAGTGGGTGCTTGCATAAAGTCACCAAAAAAGCTTGCATGGCGCCGCGCTATTCCTATTCGTCGATTTGTTAAAATGGAGAAGATCTGTTTGAGGGTTAAGCGTATCAGCGAGCAGGCTGCAGCAGTCTCTCTCATCATGGAGAGTTCGTATGGATGGATAGTGTACCGAGGTAGACTTGTACTTTACAGCTTGGACAGGACACTGCACTACACTAGTGTACAACGACACTATTGCTCTATGTCCTGGTAGTGCACGAAGTAGGTCCACTGCTCACGACATTTGCCGGTCGGGGCCCCGCAAGTTGTTCAGTTGCACGGCATGCAGCTGTTTCATACCCGTCGGGTGTCCCTACTACGAAGTAGATGCCACTGGCCTTGAACTTTTCCACTGATTTGAGGGACTTGTGTCAGCTGCGAGCGACCCTGACCAGAGACGTAGGGCATCACCCACTCAAATATCAATATAACCTGGGGTCAGCCGTCACGCAATGCCAGGCAGTGCACTGCACACTAACTCCGCCCATCATCAAATTGATGTCGCTAGCGGAAAGGTTCGATTAAGGCTCCATCGATCTCGCTTCTGCCTCCTTGCATCGAGACCGAAGGTGGCCTGTGCTGCGAGAGGATGTACTGATGTACTTCGTACAAAGTTAGTTAGTTGGCTTCAAGACTTGTAGATTCATACAAGTCCCAACGACCTGAGACTATGGGTTAGTTTGGGCCATTTTATAATCTCGAAACAAAATGAACATGGTCTTTCGTCATTCTTCCCTGGAGTCGCCCAGTCCTCGTCTTCGGTCTGGGGTGATCTGCCGTACAGCAGCAACCCTCGGATGATTCATCCATCAATCCTTCCATCCCTCTCCCAGATACGTAACGTAGTTAAGAGAGAGAGAGCACAGTAGAGGCGTGAGACGCGCATCAAATTGAAACCCCCTCATCTCCCGCGCAATCCCTCCCAAAGCTCAGCCAGCCCAGCCAGCCAAGTCCGTGTTTGGTCTGCATCGTTGGGCCATTACTGCATCGGCCTTCTTCCTTCCATCACCTTTTTTCTTTTTTCTTCTTTCTCCTCTTCCAATTATCCTGCACCAGAATCGAACAACGCTCGTTTCCCACCCCCCTGTCCCCTCGCACCTCGCATGCAGCTGGATCCATTCAACCAGCTGCAACCCAGATTACACGGTATCCCTGCAGCACTTTTCGTGTCAACCCGCGATCCTCGCAGCCAATCCATTCGCCGGGAGGTCCCACCCTGTGATTTGAGTGTGGCTCCTCATTCTGGGCCTGGAACAGGACTGGCCCGGCCTGGCAGCCTGCGTGTCCGGTCCCCGTGAATCGTTTCGTTGGGTACAATTACACCCTTAACAGTGCTACAAGACGGGCAGGCCAGCAGGCGGCATCTCCGGTCATACTACGAAGTTAATTAGCGGCTATGCGACTTTGCTGAGTTGGCACCCGTCACTTCCCAGCGATTCGTTTGGTCTCCTCTCAAAACCTGGCCTTGGCACGAAGAAAAGAGGGTCCATGATCCCATCTGGCCTTTCACTGGTCGAGTCGACGGAATTCAAGTACGATCCAAGGAATCCAAAGAATTAGTGGACGATTTAGTGGCAGCTCGACGCACTCCAGAACGCTACACTGTACCCACCCTCTACGTTTAGCACGGAGGGTACCTGACTACTGTACAATACCGACACCAACTAGCACTGGGCTCGACACTACACTCCACTGCCCTCCACTGTCCTTCACTACCCTCCACTACAAAGTGCTACACTACCCTACGCTAGGCGCTGTCTTGTCTCTGCTGCCAGCTTGCTGTGTCACTTTTTTTCCCTCCACTCCACCACCTCTGCACTACTTCGTACACCTTCGGGCCTTCCCAACTCCGCCTTCCACCTCCCAATTCTCACATTCCCCCCTCCCATATACCTCAATCTTCCCCCTTTCACACGCCTTCTATCTTGTCACTCTTCCCCTCCCCTCTTCCATTATCGTTTCTCCTCTTCCTCCTCCACCTTTCATTTTCCCTTCTTGCCTTGCCTCTCATTCCACAACAGCGATCACGGGAAATTTCGCCTTCCAGTACTCTCTCTTGCCGACTCCCTCACCTGCTCGACGCGTCTAGGACAGCATCATACTTCCGCTGCTGAGCAGTCGCACCACATTGACGTTCGCCGACGACTCTCGATATCGATTTACAGGATCCTCGCCTCTCTGGCATCCGGCCGATTTGGCAAGCAGAACGGACTGGTCAAGGTATGTCGGGTCATTCAATTCGTTTCAATTCAATCTCGTTCGCCGTGTCACCCTGATACGACCTTCGTTTCTGCCTAAACCTCCCGCCTTGGGGTACTCATCAAGCTCCAACGTGGGATCGGTCCTGACTGAGTTATTCCGTAGGTTTCTCGACGTGTCCGCGAAATCAGACGAGCGTTTCGAAGCGTGTATTCTCATCAACTACGGCCAAAATGGCCAATCCGACGCGATTCATCGCGCCCAATCAGCCTCTCCAGATTTTCCAGGACATATATTTCGAGAACCCGATGCAAATGGTCTCTCCTCACCCCGCCATGCCCTCTTCAGTTCCCACAAATGCCGCTCCTAGGCAAAGGCGACCTCTCCAGGCTGCGAATAGCAACGTCGTTCTAAATCCTCCGAGCCAGCAAGGTCAGGTTAGAATGTCGCCTCACAAATTGATCCCGGCTCCGCCGCAAGTACCCTCAGCGGCCTTGACACCCTCGCAGGGGAACAAACTCCAGCCAATGCCTATGGCTCCACCCAATACAATTCGCCATACCACAGACTGTCTGCAGAAGAAACCGTTCCTTTCGAAGTTCAAGACAGTAGCACAGAAGCCTTCGATCCACAACTTCGGCAAGGAGAATATTCGACCCAACATTTATCCCGCGCCGGGTCCTGCGATTGCGACCTTCGAAGCCCATGTGCCCGCCCAGAAGCCCAATGGAAAGCGTGTATTAATGGACGCCCCTAACATCAAGGACTCTCGACCGGCAAAGAAGGCAAAGCCCTCCGAAGACTCGCAGAAGATCCCGATTCCGCCTCCCGATTCGTTCCCTCCCATCGTTGACGACGGCACGAAACCCGGTCACAGCTACGCGACCCTAATCGGCATGGCCATTCTCCGATCCCCTAATCGACGACTGACGCTGTCACAGATTTACAAGTGGATCTCGGACAATTACTCCTTTTACAAGCCGAATGATGCGGGATGGCAAAATAGCATTCGACATAATCTCAGTCTTCACAAAGCCTTCTACAAGATTGAGAGGCCAAAGGACGATCCTGGCAAGGGTAACTACTGGTGCATTGAACCTGGACAGGAGCATACTTTTTTGAAGGAGAAACCGACACGCAGGTTTAACACTACTACTACTACCACCACCACCGCTGCCACTGAGGCGATCATCTCCGCCCGTCCTAGCACAGCACCGGCAGCCGCCGCTAAGCTTCACATGCTCGCCCAGGCCCCCGTTTCGACCCCGGCTCAGATCTATGCTCGTCCCCCCCAAGCTCCAGTCGCCCCACGACCTCAGCAAGCCCAAACCCAACCATCGACCGAGCCCACCTTGCCACCAACACAGCCTTCCAAAAACTCCGAGCCGCCGTCGCACGTCGCCCTTCCTCCGCTCCCAACTTCGCAGGCAACAATTGCCGCGCCAGATCTCTCGTCCGATGCTACGATCCCCATCTCCGATTGTGCTGCCCCCGATGAGAACGAGAAGAATGCTGAGCTCGAGGCTCCTCTAGATTCGCTGTACTCTCCCCTCCATCCTACGATGCACTCGTCGCCGCCCATTCCTCGCCATGTCGATCTTAGCGGAGGTACCACCCCTCCGCCTCTGGGTCGCAACCCGACATCCTCGGTTCCTCGGACTCACAAGCGTGCCTTCGCATCGATGGATGATAGCGGCTACATCTCGTCCCTCGAGTCGTCCGTCATGAGGCAGAAGCCAAGCTTGCTTACTTCGGAGGCCGACCGCCCTCGCATTCATCGCGGCCGCGCTGAGGAGGAGATCGCCCGAATCCGGGCGTCTTCTTACGATAGCCCTAGCAAGGGCAGGTCGTGGAATGGATACGCGCCTCCATCTTCTTCACCACTAAGACATGAGACCACCCAGATGCTGCCGCCCCTCACCCCTGCGGTTCAGCTTAAAGCACCCTCAAAACCCCCTCCTTCGGTATCTCCAAACACGAACCTCCGAATCCACCGCGACAACGTCCAGAGCATGCTCCAATCTCCAATCCGCAAATTCGGCGGGCTCTTTGAAGATGATAATACTAACCTGCCATGGAGTCCCGCATTCAACCTTGACGACTCAGTATTTGGAGGCATTGGCAACTCGCTGGAAACCACCGAATACAACTTCCTAAACGACGACGTATTTGGTGACCTCGTCAACCTTGATCATAGCTCGCCGATTAAGCGTTCTACGAAGCGTTCGAGAATGGATCGATCGCAATCTACTAGTGCGATCGCGACAATGACCAGCCTCGACTTCAGCGCCACCTGCAAGACACCTATCCCTACAGTCAAGGTCTGGGAGGACGCCACAGCGCAGCCCCTTGACACACCTACCCGGTCATTTGGGTGCTTGAACTCCCCCTCGAAGCATCTACTCGACTCGCACTCTCCGTTGATGCAATCGCCGAGCAAAATGCCTAACCTCACTGTCGCGCAGGCGGAAGGCAACTGGAACGCGCTGGCCTTCGACCCATCCGAATTTCTCATCGAGTCTCAGGACTGCGATATCGATATCACCCAGGGCTTTACGAAGATCGGCTCGGAATCCCAAAATACTGCTGCATCCCGAGGCAACAAGCCTAACTCGAAACCTGGTATCTCGAGGTTTTACTCGCCAGCTTTCTGAAAAAGAAAACCACAACAACCAATCCTGTTCTTCAATGAATGAATTCACATCTTCGATTCTTCCGACGGCTGACTGCCAACCGAGACTGACAGTCTGTTTAACCTAAGAGATATCCTTTATTGCCATGAGTTATGATGTTACGATAAAAAAAGACACACAGACCAAACAAACCTTAACGGAACGGGACATTCGATTCTGTACCACACACTTCCTTTGGATGTACTGCAACCAGCGAGCAAAAATTGCGCAGCTGGGTGAAATTATGGGTTGAAGCGAGGAAAGGGAAATGCGAATTCATAGATTATCTGTTAGCGAAACCGGGCGACCTAGAACTCCGCGGGGAGTTTAAAGGGTCAAGTTTTTGTTTGTCCCAATGTTTTTCTCCTGTCCTTTCCTTTTTCCTTTTTTTTTTTCTCTTTTCAAAGCGAGGTCCGGTTTCCTTGATTCTCTGTTTTCATGTGGGATGGGCTACATGTTTGGCGTTATTTTCCTACTATCGGTGCCGCCGTCTCTTTTTGGTTGGTCGTGTTTCCTCTCATGGAATCATCACACTCTTTCTTGGGCTTCCCTATCATGGGAAGATATCAGTCTCTTATTCCCTCTCGAGCCTTTTTTTTCTCTCTCTTCCAGAGAGTTCACGCTTTTTTTTTTTCAAGTTTTAATGGGGCATAACTCGTCATGATGAACGATTGTTAGGAATACGAGCCCCGAATTTTCCTTGCGCCTGTTATAATCTATGCGAGCGAACAGAAAATGAATAAAAATACGATGCCTTCTTTTGTGCCGTTCAGTTGTTCTGCTTTCGTTGAATCTCGAGTTGTGTACGTGGACCCTACACCGGGTTTTGCTAACGCCTTCTTGTGCGTGCTCGTCTATTCTCTTTTGCGGCGCTTGAAGTGTTGCCTCAACTGTGATATATGCCTTGTTTTCCTACGGTTGGTGTCTCCTTTGGATCCTGGAATGGTCTCTATACCTCGAGTTTCTTCACGTAGAAGCGGTGTTGTCTTTTTTTCCCAATACAAAAGCAAGCTTTCCAGAGTTCGGATTTTGCTAATACCTTCTAATGAGTAAAAAGAGCGAGTCTACGATATCAGAATCCGTATTGTATTGTGGACACCACCTCGCTGGCTGGCACTGCTTTCCGTTACATCTGGCCTATGTCTGGGTATCATAAGATGTATTCATAAAAAAAAGACTAACAGTTTTCTAACCTCGTCAACCCCATGTAGCTGGATCTGCTTGTGCGTGGGTGCTGTTCAAACACTGCGTCTTGTGCCGGACACGTTTCCCGTTCTCGTCGGCGTAAAGTGATATAAATATATATATATATATATCCGTAGTGTAAAAGAGAAAACTCCAACACCACCAGTTCCGTGGATAGAAGCAAGATAACCACAGCGTCTCTCCGAGCCCAGAACTAGGCGAGCCCACTCGGTAAATAATATAAACATATTCCAGGTGTGAAGCAAAGTAAAATCCCATTATAGGCGCTAGATTCCTTTCTACGCCTCTCGCTGTTCGCCAATCGTGTCAAAGAGCACTTATATTTCCTCCATTCCACATGGTTATTAACTCGTCGTAAAATAAAAAAAAAATAGAAAAAGAAAGCCTCCGCTGTTGGAGGGGAAGCCTCGCCAGCAAGGGATCCGCTCGTTCCCGGTCTCGGTGCCGGTTTCGGTATCGCTTTCGACAACGTTGATCTCTCTTTATCGTCTTGAAGCACCGAATTTGGGGAATTCAGATTCAAGTTCCTGGTTTAAGAAACTAATATATCCCCATCCGGGCTGCCCACCCAGCTTCTTTCTGGTTGACGGTAATCTGATACGGAAACGGGTTCCCGCTAGTCGCCGTAATAGGCGGTATGTGGTCCTTATTCGCGTTGACGTATTTCATAATCTTGCGGACGGCAGCAAGCAACGTCTGCTCCATCGCTTGGCGGACCTTGGCTCTCTCTACACGTCCCAAAAACAGATGGCCTAAGTTAGCAAATGTCATTTCCCTCCCAACCCCTTTCTCAAGCTCCTCAATAAACGTACCATTTTCCGTCTTCGGCTCAGCAACAGTAACCTTCACCGTCCAACACTCCCAACACACCTCCTCCTCCCCTCTCACGATCCACGCCTTCCTCCGTTTCCTCTCAAGAAACTTGACAGTAATCTGACCCCTCCCGCCCCCTCCTTGCGTCCCCGCGGTGTTGAAGCCGCCGCCGCCGAGGGCAGGCGACAACGAGGGATCTCTGGGGCCGTGGTGTTGCGCTCCGGCGGTGTTGCGCTCGGCGTCGAGCTGGCGTTCGAGGAGGGCGACGCGCTGTTCGATGAGGGTTTCGAGTTCTACGTCGTCGATGTAGGGGAGGTGGAGGGATAGGACGGGGCGGGTTTGGGGGATTATTAGGGGGAAGTAGCGGTGGAAGAAGATGGTGTGGAGGATTCCTGCGGAGAAGAGTTGGAAGTTAGCGCTTCCTTTTTTCCAGTTCCTTCTTTTTTTTCCCCCTCTTATTCTTCTTTTTTCGTTCGTTTCGCTGTCGTTATGGAATGCTGAATCGAGTGATTTTTGAAGGGTTTGTCAATTCCCCTGAGCTCATCCGCTCACTGGTTCCCCCAAGACCATCGCAGTCTCGTCCATAAACCAATCAAAAGCGAGTTTTTGCTTTACCTTTAACTACGTCCTTGACGGAAGCCGGATCGGCGAATGCCTCTAGAATAAATTCGGGCGGCCCTCTCTGCTCCATGGTGGCGCGGGGTATATCGGGGAGGTAGGCCACGATGTTGTGAAGTTTCCAGTTGGAGCCCGCCTCGGTCATGGTGGGACTCGGCCTTTTAGGTAAACCCGGGTTCTTTGTTCCTTGGAGCCTTGAGCATGTATAGGAGGCGGTTTCGAGATTGTTCTTGTTCCGGTGTGGCGTGTGATCAGGGGCTGGTTTCCCTTTGTTCTGTTTTTTTCTTTCTTCCTTTCAAGATTGAGATGTTGAGTGGTGGTGAGGGGCAGAAAAGCCCCCGCCATCCCAAACCGTATCTGACCATACGTAATTGGAATGAACCAAACTGGAGCTGATATCGGCTGCAACTTGCAGCTGTCCACTAGCTCCAAATCCGTGTGGGGGCCTGGATTATTAGGCATGATGTAAGAACTCATCAGTGAAAGCGGGAATGGTGTGACATTTTAAGTAGGGGCTTGAAATGAGGATTGATTATTGATATCAAGGAATTGCTAGAAGAGAAACATTTCTCCAATTTAAACCGAAAAAACTGCTCGCAGAAACACATTAATTCCATCAATTGTGCGGTGGGAAGAACAGCTCCAGCAATAGTGACAACGACAAACCCGAGCTGATTGTATCGTGGTGTTACACTCTGGGGTACCTCTTATTACAGCATGCTTGAGAGCGAAGAGAAGGAGCACTTGATGAGCGCTTGATTCCCCAGTTCAAGTCCGATAAGCATTTTCACGTGATTCAGAAGTCTGGGCAGGCGCGGACAAGGGAGGGACAGTTCTCTATTGCCTGTGGGAAGAAGGAGAGGTTTGGAGAGATATTAATAGTAAGATTATCTTCATGTGTCCAGACGAAGTTAGGAGCCTTGTTATTAGCTGTCGAGCCCGATCATCTCAATGCAACTGTGCCTGGGTGGTTGGTAGCTTCAAACCAAACCATTCATCAATTGCTGCCAAGTGCTCGGGAAATTGGCGGTTTTGATTGTTATGGACCACTAAACATTGATGACACCCTGACCTAGCCACTATCTGGTGCACCTGTCGACGGTTACATGCTGGGCCGAGGTTCGGGCCATCGTGCTCAACTCTCAAAGCACGTCCACCCACCCCATCATCCTCACAGCAAGGTAGCAAAGAAACTCCTCCCCTCCGCCCGGAGCTGCTAGTACACCTTGATCTTTCTTTCTTGTCGCTCTCCCACCATCCATTTCGACACACTCTCTTTTCCTTTCTTTTTTCTTAATTTTTTCTTTCTTTCTTTGTTCTTGATACTTTCTGTCCCCAGCCGATTTCAACGATAGCCTGGCCTGCTCGAGTTCGGGGTTAGACCTGTGCTCCAGCTATGTTTGCTGCAACACGGCGCTGGTTCCGCCGGAATCGCACCCCCATCGCAGTCGGCTTCGGTATCGTGGGAGCGGGATACGTCGTGACGCAATATGTCATTTCGAGGATAAACGATGCGCGTGAGCGCATGAGCAGCGATAGAATCGCCAAGGAGAAGTGCGTTCTTGCTTCCCCCCTTCTCCTCTTCATTCTTGCAATTTCGTGCCTTTCTACCTCTTCCCCCGCACACTACCCTCGACCGCCCCACATGCTTTGGTGTCGTGTGCTTCAGCTAACAGGCACTTCTAACGCCTTAGCCTTCGGCGTCGATTCGAGCAAAACCAGGAAGACTGCACCTTCACCGTGCTAGCCCTCCTGCCCACAGCGACGCAGCATATCCTCGAGACCATGGACACCGAGAAGATCACCTATGAGATACAAACGCTTAAGGTGGCCAAGAATGCCGCGACCGGTGCGCCGCCTCCTAGCATTGCCGAGACGAACCTGACCGACGAGGACGGAAAGAGCCTTGCGAGCATGCACAGTGAAAGTGGCGTGCACGCCAGCCAGATCGCCGTGCCTCCTGCTGCCGTAACGGTAGAGGCAGAGGCTCAAGATGGGGGAGCACAGGCGCAACAAAAGACGAAGAAGACGAAGAGGCAACTCTGGAATGACTTGACGATAAGCTGTAAGTTGCAAACCCGAGAGAGAGAGATGCTATTTTATGCTACCTGCGAGCTCTGGTAAGCCCGGAACTAACACTGATTTGCATAAAGCTATCTCAAGAGCCTTCACTCTCATCTATACCCTCGCACTCCTCACTATGCTCACCCGCGTGCAACTGAACCTCCTCGGTCGACGAAGCTACCTCTCCAGCGTGGTTACCCTCGCCACGGGATCGGCGCAAGCCACCATCTCTCTCGAGGACAACGACGACATCAACCCCGACCAGGTGTACGGCTCCAACTTCGAGATGAACCGCAAATACCTTACCTTCAGCTGGTGGCTCCTCAACAAGGGTTGGATCGGCATCATGAACAAGGTCGAAGCCGCCGTGACGGAAGTCTTTGGGCACCTTAACCCGCGGGATAACCTTACCTTTGAGACCTTTTCCGAGCTCACTCTTAGGGTGCGCAAGATTATCGAGGGCGCCACTCCCGAGGAGAGGTACAAGGCCAAGTGGCTCGAGTACCTCCTGCCGACCAGGGACATGGAAGAGTACGTCATCAAGGAATCGGGCGTCATAGAAGAAGCCGACGGCGCCACCATTCCCCCGACGCTTCGAAGACTCCTCGACGAGACGGCCGACCTCATCGAGTCCCCCTCCTTCTCACACGTTCTCACCCTCCTCCTCGACTCGGGCTTCTCCTACCTCGTCGACCAAAAGGTCGCCACTCTCGCATTCGAGCAGGCCAACCCTACCTCGGCAGCCGCGACGGCGACGACCATCACCATCACCACCGCATCCGACTCCGACCTCACCTCCACCAAAGCTATCCTCCTCCCTAAGATCCTCTCCGTCCTCACCCGCCAAGCCCGCATCATCGGCAACGGCATGCCCAACGAGTACCTCCGCGAAATGGAGCAGGTGGCCGACCTCGAGGCCTTCGCCGCCGTCGTCTACTCGAGTAACTGGGAAAGCGAGATTACCGAGGACGGTGTCTTTGCGACCGAGGCCTCGACGGCGCGGTCGGTGGCCGAGCCTGTCGCGACGGAGACGTCGACGACGGTCGTGGAGCAGAGTGTTGTCATGGTGGAGTCTCAGGCTTCGTTGGAGAGTGCTTGGGAGAAGGCCGTGGGGCAGAAATGATGGAAAGACTTGGGAAGGGTCAATATTGATATATACATAAAACATGGCTCTTATTTGCTTTACGATGCTATGTGGCTAGAGGTGCTCTTGATTCGCATGGGAGCTGCATTTAGGTTTCGGACTCAGAGAAGAAGGTTTCTTCTTTCTTTCTTGTATGAGTAGTGGTATTTACTTAGACTTATTTTGGCGGTTAAGGGTCTCACTTGGGAGGGAGTATGAGTTTTGATGGGCAGGGACAATCATCGTTTAATGCAACTCGACATATTATATACATTAGAACTATCCCACGAGTTTCCCCGATGCCATTGATGGGTGTGCTTTCTCCGTCGTCTATGCGACCTGGCTAGCTGAGAAATTGATTCGCCCGTTTCCATCACAAAGACAAGTTTAGCGCAGCCGGTTTTCCAACAAACACAAGCCTGCCCGGTTAGCTCAATCGGTAGAGCGTGAGACTCTTAATCTCAAGGCTGCGGGTTCGACCCCCGCATTGGGCTCAAATCCCAATGCGCCTTCTAAGAAGGCACATCGATTCCTTTTTTGGTTCTTTCAATTTTTTTCTCTTTCCTTCTTTTATTTTTTTTCTTCTTCTTCCCTTTTTTCCCTTTATTTACTAATGATATCGATCACTGCCCCAGCGGGGTTGTTTGGAGAGTTTTGAGAGTGTCATCCGAAAGAAGAAGAAAAAGACTTTGGGGGAAAAGGGGGCATATCTGAGTTTATTAAGTTTATTTATGTAGAACAAGACTTCGGAACAGAAAAGAAGAGGGGCATGAAGAGTGCCATGGAAGCCTATTCTCTCGTAGGCCATGGATAATCCCAGACATCAAAGCCGATTCCCGTTTTCCAAGCCAGCTCGCGAGTAGGAAAGGCCACTGGTCCAGCCTGGCTCATCGGCTTAGCTGGTACAGCTAATGGCATGTTGAGTCGTACGCGATCGTTCTATCCCGATTTTCCGTCATATGGGCTATATGGCCACGGCAGCAACACCCACCATGGGTGATACGCGCTGTGAATAGGGCCGGTTTTTATCCATGAGGTGCCGCCCCTAACCGGTGTGTTCATGCATAGAGGTCGAGCCCGCCTTAGAGATGGTTCTAGGAGAGCATCACACTCTCGCCTTGCACCCGCTCGGCAGCTCCAGATGGTTTCCAGGGATATGCACCAGCTCTCTAATGTCTCGGACGGGGTGATTGTCCACAGAGCGGCGGGCCTTGTCTCGTGTTTAGGTATATTTCCAGTGGTTCGAATCACATAAGACTTCGAACAAACTGATCCAACCCCAACTCAAACAACTCATTCCTCACGCCGGCACCCCCCTTATGCTCAACAGGAGCAAGAGGATTCTTGACCACTACACACAAGCCAAAATGTCAGACACACTCAACAATGAAGCGCGCACCCTAGAACAGGCAAACTCACCGTATTCGACCCAGAGGTTAATGTAAATCTGGTGCAGCACATT
>JUDQ01000539.1:0-18153 GCA_000812075.1 Scedosporium aurantiacum
GGAGGGGGGGGGGGGGCGCGAAGGATCAAGTTTCAACCGATTCTACTGGAACACAGAATTGGAAATCAATTTCCGCCAGTGTGCGAGTATTAAAGAGGTGTTGGACGGGCGTAACCGAGTTTGGGTTTCTTTGTGTAGGTTGCGGGTGGGTGGATGGAGGGTAATATACAATATAGTAGGCGAGGCTCATGACCCGACGGCAACAGATTGCGTTTGGGGAGAAGAGGTAGTATGGATGGTTGGCGTCGTCCAAAGTGCCAGGCCAAAAAGGGGGGTCTGCTAGTAAGATGTTTGATTTAAATCCTGGGGAACTTTGCGCGCTGCAGAAGTGAGGCGGGAGTCTGCAGACGGAGAAGATGCAGAGACAAGAAAGAGTCTGAGTTGGTGGTGGCCAAGATTTGACGGAGATGAGCGATGAGTGATGCCACATTCCACATTCCACATTCCGCATTCCTGGTCTGCCTTCAAAGTTGCCTCGAGAGGAGACAGACAAGACCAGAGAAAGAGAAACCAGGAAGACTCAGCTCTCCCCTCCCTCTCTCGTCCATCTCCGAGCGCAGCAGCTGACGTTGCCTCCTGCGATCTCTCGTCGGATCGAACCAATCTCGGTGTCTGCCATCCTCCATCAATGTTGCCCTGAGTAAGCACCACATAATGATTAGAAATAGCACGGAACATGGAACATTGGAGGAAATCATCAATCCGATATTGTATTGCTCCGTGGTGTTGATCCTCGATGCCAACCAGAACCAACTTCACAAAGTGTTGCTATATCCCCTCGCCTCATCTCGCCTCATCTCGCCTCATCCATCCAAGGTTCGCCAACGTCTGGTCGGTCAATATCATTTTATTCCCAGTCTATCTCATTCAATTCCCGGAAACTAGCTAATACCGTATCTAGCACATCAGGGGCGGCTTACTGTTTACCAATTGATCAATTGATGTTTCCTGGTAGACGGGGAAGTCAGCACATTCCACATTCTATGATTGAGCGACAAGAAAGACAAAAGACTCGTGACCCTGTCGCGTACTTGTCCTGTCCGGCGATGCGAATTTCTGTTGCTGCAACGTCAATCGCGGGCCAGACTGGGAAGGAGACTAGGATTATTACTCCGCCACCGCGGGATCATACCCAAGCCTCGTCATCGCATTGTCGCATGTTGGGAGAGAGAGAGAGAGAGAGAGATAATCCCATTGCAGCGAGGGAGCGGAGGAGCATCAACCACCATTTGGCAGATCTTCCCAAACAGGAAACCAGCCAAGAATTATCGGACCCAGTCGAACTGATGCGCCGAGAACATCGGGACTCCACTGCGACGGACATGTTGGAAGATGGGCCCTGAAGAACAGCTGAAAACAGCTTGGGGCGTCGGGCATGACCGAACCAACTTGGCCATGAAAAGGCAAACGCCAGCCAAGACAGGAAATATCAGTCATTATCTGTAAAAGCCCGAAAACCATACTATAAAAGGGGTTTTTGCTGATATTAGCTGGTCTAGTAGGTCTAAGCTATATAAATAGAATATTTTTAAAGGATAATGAAAATAGTAGCTATTTTAGTAGAAAAAAGTAAATACTAGTTAAGTTAGCTAATATAGATAAATAACTTATATAAAATCTAAAGAAAAATTTTTATTAGCTAGGTTTAATAAAAATTTTAATATAAGTTATACTTTCCTATTTTCTATATAATAGTTATAAGTTTAGTTTTACTTAATTCTAAGTTAATTCTAAAATTATTAATTTAAGATATTAACTATATTAAGATATAAAAAGATATTTTATTTTCTATATAGTTTCTATATTAAAATATATACTTCCTATATACTAAATATAGCTTTTTATTATAATAAAATAAATAACTTATTTCTAATTAATATTTTATAAAATATTTATTTATAATATTTTAAATACTTTTCTAAATATCTCTTTTATTATCTATACTTTTATTTTTTTAAAATTAAAAAACTATATATTTTATATATAAATCTAGTTAAAATAAGTTTTTTAAAAAACTTTAAGTTTATTATCTTTAAAGCTAAAAACTAGCTTAAATAGCTAGATTAAGTCAACTATACTATATAAACTTTAAACTTTATAAAGTATATTATAATTAATAAAACTATTAATTTTATAAGTAATAATAGCTTAGCTATAAGTATAGAAGTTAAAAAGCTTAAAAAGCTTTTAAAGTTTAAAGATAATAAAAGATAATAAAAGTATTTAGTTTAGATTAAGTAGTATAATAAGTATAAGTAGAATATATTAGAATTTAAAAGCTTCTTATTAAACTCTATTAATTTAATATTTTTATTTAATAAAAGTAAGTTTTAAAAAATTAATAAGATTATTATTAAACTAAAAAGGATATTTAAAATTAATTAAGCTATAATAAAGATAATAATAGAAAGTAAATAGTAAATTATCTTTAACTAAGACTTTAAAAGATCTTTACTTATTTAATAGAAAAAGGATCTTTAAGTTTACTTTTAACTTATAAAGTAATAAAAATACTTTCTTATAATAAAATATAGACTTTATATTTATTTTTATAATACCCTTATAAGAATTAATTCTATTATAGGCTATATAGTAAAAGTATTTCTTAATTTTATTTAATAAAAGTAAAAATAAGTTAATTTCTACTTCTTTATAGATATATATATTAATTATATAATATTAATATTATTACTCTCTAATAGTAATATTCTTTTTACTATATTTTAAAAAGTAGATAATAAATAGTAATAAGCTACTAATATAAATACTATTAGTACTAATAAGTATTCTCTTTATAGATATAAAGAATATTATAAATAGAAGAAATATTATAGTCTTAAGCTATATTTTAAATATAGTAATAAAATATATAAAATATTATTTAAATATAAAGAGGTATATAAAAAGTAGTTAGTAACTAGAAATAATTAGAAATAAGCTAAGAAGGTATTTAAAAATATATAAGAAGATATAATTAAAATATTAAAAGAAGAAAACTTATCTTTTTATATTTATATAGTAAATATTATAAAAAATATAAAAAATTTTAAAACTAAATTTTAATTTACTAGTACTTATAAGAGCTATATTAATATAGCTAAGGGATTAAGTACTATAGTACTAGCTATAATTACTAAAAATATTATTAAATTAATTTTATATAATATATTAACTACTATATACCTTTTTTAAGATAAAGAACTATTTATAAAATTAGAGGAGGTTAATAATAATAATAGTATCCTAGTAGGTACTAGTTTTATAGCTATAAAAAACTAAGGAAAAGTTAAATTTACTATTAATAAACTAATAAATCTAAGAATTTTCTATATTTATTAAGTTTTTTAAAACTTTAACTTCTATATAAATATTATCTCTACTACTAAATAGTATAAGGAGGAAATAAAGATTAATAAGGAAATAGAAATACTTTATTAGAAAGAATTAAAAGTACTATTTATAAAGCTTATATATATAAATAACCTTATAATTCTAAAATTAGCTAACTTAAGTACTTAAAGTATTAATTAAATTAAAGCTTTATATTTTAATATTAAAAAAACTATATTATAAGCTAATATAAAAGCTTAATATTATTAATTAAGCTATCTAAGCCTACTTATTTTTAAAAAAGTATTTAAAAAAAATATTAATATTAAAATTAAAGATATTAAAACTATAAAATATAAAGCTTATATTATATCTAAAGCTATATAAGTAATTTTTAAAGTCTTATAGTTAATATAAATTAACTCCCTTTTTAATTATATAGCTATAGATTTCTAGATATAGCTTTAAAGCTATAATAGCTATATTATTAATATTATAATAACTTATTACTTATTAAATATAATAAAAAGAAAATCTTTACTAAATAGAAATACTAATATATTATTTAACTTCTTTTTTAAATAGCTATAATACTATAAGTATTAATAGTAAGTAAATATCTTATATATTTAATTAAATAATAAATAAAGCTTTATTATAAAAAGAGCTACTATAGAGGACTTAGAGAGAACTTAGAAAGTAACTTTTAAACTACTAAGAAATACTTATAAGGGTTATTATAATTATAATAGTAAAAAGACTTTAAGTATATAATAGCTATACTAAAATTATCTTAATTTTTAACTAAAAAGTAATATAATTATATAATCTAATTAGAAAAAAGTAAAGTAAAGATAACTTTAATTTTTAGATCTTTACTAATTAAAGATATAATAATAAATATAAATAGAAGTTTAGAGAAAGATTAAGAGATTATTCTTTAAACTAAAGTTTTAACTAGTAATTTTATAATTAAAATCTATTAGTACTTTAATAGAACTCTATATACTATATTCTTATAAAAACTATAAAAAATACTTATCTTTTCTAAGTTCTTTTATTATTTATAAATAATATTATTATAATTTTTTAGCTTTTACTTTAGTAAAGATAGCTTCTTTATCTACTAGTAAGAATTTAGTATTTACTTTAAATAATAACTTTATTATTATTAAATAAGTATTAAAAACCTAGCCTCTACTTAGAACTCCTATTCTAAATACTTTATAGCTAAGCTCTAGCTTAACTTTAGGAAATAGTAAGCTAGTACTTTAAAATAATATTATTACCTTAGTAATATTAATTAAAAGACTTTTAAATTAAATTAATAATCCAAAAAGATATTAGCTAGCTTCTAATTATACTCTATAGTATAAAGTACTTAAATACTATATTAAGAAGTTAAAAAAGAATATAATCTAAAATAAAATCTTAGACTAGTATTAAGCTATTAATAATAGAAATACTATTATATTTTTAAATATATTTAAAAACTTTAAAGTCTAGTAGATATTATTTTAACTAGATATTAAGCTTTAGAAAATATAATAATAATATACTACTATCTTATAAAGCTATACTTTATTAGATTTTACTACCTCTATTAAAAAAATTATTAATTTCTAAAAATCTAATATTAATAAATCTATAAAGTTTTAGATAATTTAAAATAAAAGGACTATATATTAAATAAACTTTAAAAGAAGTAATATAATTTTAAATCTTACTTAAGTAAAGCTTTACTTAATAAAGCTAATAAAATTACTATTTAGAATTTTTTTTAATAGTTTAATAGTAAATTATAGTAAAAGCTTAAAAAATAAAATATAGTAATAGAGAACTATAAGAAAGTCTATACTAAGGCTAGCTACTAATAAGCTTTTATATTCTAAGATAAAAAATATAAAAAATATAAAAAGAAATAATTAAAATAGTATTTTTAAGAGAAGAAATATTATATAAATTTTAATAGTTTAAAAGTTAATTACTTTAAAGACTCCTTATAATCTTAAAGCTAGGGCTAAAATTTATAGCTTTAAAATTCCTTTTATTATAAAAAATATAATTTTTATTAAAATAAAAGATAATAAATAGACTTTATATAGTTAAAAAAATAATAGTTAAAAAGAAACTCTTTTAAAAAGCTATACTACTTTAACTATAATAAAGTTAACTACTTTAAATAAAACTACTTTAAAGCTTAGTCTATATATATAAAAATCTTAAATATTAATTAAATTTAAAAAGTATTTTTAAATAAAAACTAAGTAAAAAAACTTAAAATAGATTATAATTTAAAAAAAGACTAAGGATAATCTTTACTAGAACTTTAAAAGCTATTTAAATATTTATTATTAAGTTTTTATATACTTTTACTTTTTATAGTAAAATTAAAATTAAAGTTAATTTAAAATAAGTTTTTAGCTCTATTAATTTTAATATTATTATAAAGATAAACTTAGTTATAATTATATTTATAAGGTATTATAAGCTAGTCTCTAAAAAGAAATATAAAGCTTTTATTTTAAAATAGTATAATAGATTACTATTTATAAACTAATATATTTATTAAATTTACTTTTAGATATAAGATATTAATAAGTAGAAATATATCTATTAAAAGTTATTTTAGAAAGTTTAATATTTTAAAAGTATTTTTAATCTTTTCCTAGACTAGCTAAGTTTATATAATATAAGTCTTTAGATAAACTATATTATAAATATATAAACTTACTCCTTTATTATTTATAAAAATTTTAAATATTTTATTAAATATTAAAAGAAAAATAAAATAATATATATCTTAATACTTTTACTAAACTCTAGGAGTTTAATTAGAGAAAGTATTATACTTATAAATATAAAAGTAGGCCTTTTTAAAAACTTATAATAGTTTACTAATATCTTCTTTATATAAATAGTAAAAGAACTTTTAATATTTAATAAAGTAGAATATACTATTAAATTAAAGCTTAGAAAATAACCTCTTTAGAGCTTAATTTATCTTTTATTTTATAATTAATAAATTAAACTTTAATAATATTTAAAGAAGATATTAAAAATAAATTAAATTAAAATATCTACAAGTCTTACTAATATATCTATTTTTTTTATTTTTAAACTAGATAATACTTTTTAGCTTTATATAGACTATTAAGATCTAAATAAGATTACTATTAAAAATTAATATTTATTTTTACTAATCTTTAAGCTATTATTTTAAATAAACTATACTTAATAGTTTTTTAAATTTAATTTAATAAAGATATATTATTATATCTATATTTAGAAAGCTAATTAATAAAAAACTATTTTTTATATTAAATATAAATATTTTAAATATATTATTATATTATTTAAATTAATTAATATACTAATAACTTTTTAAATATATATATATTATATATTTACTAACTTATTAAACTATTACTATATTATATATTTAAATAATATCTTAATCTTCTTTAAAATAAAAGAAGATTATTAGAAATATCTAGTTTAAGTTTTAAAGTATTTATATAAAGTAAAACTTTATATAAATATAAAGAAATATAATTTTTTTTAAAAAAAAGTTATATTTTTTAATTATATTATTAGAAAAAATAAAATCTAAATAGACTTTAAAAAAGTTAAGTCTATCTAGAACTAGCTAGAACTAGAGTTATTTAAAGATATCTAAGTTTTTTTTTAATTTATAAACTTTTATTATAAATTTATTTTTAAATACTTTATAATAATTTATTTAATTATTTCCTTATTAAAGAAAAGTAAAAATAAGAAAAAGAGAAAAGAGTTTATATAGATAGATAAAGTAGCTATAGTATTTTATTAACTAAAATAAGCTTTTATAAAAGCTTTAATATTATAATATTAATATTTTAAATAAGAAACTAAAATTAAAACTAATATCTTTATCTAAATAATCTCTAATATCTTTTTTTAACTATTTAAAAGATAATAGTACTTTATTACTTTTTAGTTTTATAAGCTTATAGAAATTAAAGAGAGATAAGCTATTAGCTAATAAAAGCTTTTAGTAATTATTAAAAGCTTAAAGAATTAGTATTATTACTTTAAAGAGATATCTTCTTTTAAAGTTTTTATAGACTACTAAGCTTTTAAAAATATTATTAATACTCTTATAAGAGATCTTTAAGAAAAGCTATTATAATAGATAATAGATTTTATAGCTTTTAATTTTAAAATTAAATATTATCTTAGGAAAATAAATCTTATAAACTTATTATTAAAAAGACTTAATTATATAGAAGTAGAGTTAGATTACTAAAAGGTTATTAAAAAGTTAGTAGAAAAGCTTAGCTTACTATTAGATAGTAGAATACTAGCTTAGATAAGTTATTTAAACTTAATTTTAATTTTTAAATAGAAAAAGTAGAACTTTATTAAATAGAATAAAAGAAATTACTTTAATTAAGTTAGATATTAATAATTTTAGCTTAAAATATATATAATTAGAAAGTAAAAGGAGATTAGTTAAAATAGGTTTTTAAATAAATTAGTTTTAATAGTAATAAAATCTATAAGATATAAGGAAACTATAAAGACTTTAATTTTTAATAAGGTTAGGTAATAGAAGTAAAAGCCTTCTATAGAAAAATACTAGGTAAGGAAAAGTAAAATTCCTTTACTTATTAAATTTATACTACTAGAAATACTAGTATAGAGATAGATTACCTTTTAATATAAAGCTAAAGAAATTATAAAATTAAAAAGGATTTTAGTAAGTAATTTTACTAAAGAATTTAGTTAGAAAATTAAAGGTTTTTAAAAAGTAGATTTATATTATAAAAAGATTATGAAGTATATCTAGAAAATATTTAAAAATAAAATTCCTTTTTATAAAAGTAATAGCTTATTATACTATAAAAGCTATCTTATTATTTCTAATTAAAAAGCTTTATAAGTAAAACTATTAAAAAAATATTATAATAACTTTTATATTAATTATATAAAGATCTTTAAAATAGTAAAACTATTAAAAAGAAAATTTTATTAAAAAAACTTAAAAGTAGATATCTACTTTTATATTAAAATATATTTAAAGTATTAAAATATATAATAGCTATAGTATTATAGTAGGGATAAAGGTAATAGCGGGGTAGAAGAATGTTTTTCTAATGTAAGTGTTATTTCATTTCGTTATCTCCTTCATGTAAGAGGGAGATATCTTTTAAATAGAGGACAGATAGGTTCTTCAAGTCCTCCTATCAAGCCTTCTTTTACTTTATACTTTTCTATACCTTTTTATATTTATTTTTATTTATTTTTTTAGTTTTTTTATAGTTTTTAATTTAAAAATAAGTTCTTTATCTTATCTATCTATTTTCAAGGTCTTCTCTTATTCCCCAGTGACACTAAGCTACCTATTTTAGCTTAGTAAATGTCCCCAAGGTATTCCAAGTAACTACTATAAAAGTAACCTAAGACCTCTCCCTATTTAGAAGTTAACTTCTTTTCCTATTATAAAGTAGCTCTATTCCTATTAATTAATAGAAATTATTATTAAAACTGATGTCTATTACTATTTTATAAGAGGTTTTGTAGCAACCTCTTATAAGAGCCTTCTATTTGACTATTTCCTTTATTAGTGATTAGGTAGGCTGTACTATTTTGCTTTAGTATAAACTATATAGCTTATTTAAATCTTTTCTTTTACTAGAATATTTATTTTAAAAAATTAGTATTAATTTTATAATAAGATTATTAGAGGCTTAGACTTTAAGTAAAAATAAAGTAAATATAATCTTTATTATTATATATAGATATATAAAGGTTTATAAGTTTATTTCTATTATAAAGTCTTTATAGATATTAAACTTTACTTATCTACTTTATACAAAAGTAAAATACTATTTTAAAATACTTATTAATATTATTAGTAATTATAATATTCTTTTTATAAATAGATTTTAAATAGAATTTTATAAAATAAGGGAGATTACTTAAAGATTATCTATAGCTTAATATCTATAAATAGATAGCTAAATAAAAAGGATAAACTAGAGACTAGTTATTTATTTAAAGAAGATATATATAGATAAATTACTTTAATAAGTTAAAGTCTTATTAGAAGTTAAGTTTATATATAATAATATTTTAAACTAAACTATTAAAATATCTTCTTTTAAAATATTATATAGATATTATCTTTATTTTATAAAGATAGTAATCTAATTAGAATAGATAAAGATTAAGAAAGTAAAAGAAAGAATTAAATACTTCTAAAAAGTCTAGAAATAGATAATAGTTTAGTAGAAGTTTATAGTATAAAATTAATAATAATATTATAATGAATATTAAATAAATATTTAGTTTATATTAAAGTAATTTATTATACTATCTACTTAAAACTTCCTTTTTAAAGTAGTAAAAAAGAAGTTTATATTTATATATATTTATATATAAGTTTTTAAAAAGATTAATAAGAATTCCTATTATATATATCTTCTAGAAAAGTATTAAAGACTTTATAATATATTTTATATATCTTTTTTAAAGTATTAAAAGGATAGGAAAGGAGAAGATTTAACTTATAAGCTATTAAATTTAAAAGATAAATTTAAAAAGTAAGAAATTAAAAAAGTTATAGATTATACAGATAAAGATAATAACTAGTTTTACTTAGTAAAGTAAATAGAGTTCTTAGTAGAGTAAAATAGCTAAGAATTTATTAAAAAGCTAGAAAATACTTAAAAAGCTATTATAGCTTATAAGAAGAAAGCTAAAGTAATAACTAAAAAAGAAAATAAGTAATATATAATATTTAAATTAATTAAAATTATATTATAATAAAATTATATACTCTTATAGTAGGTTTAGTATTCCCTTATATTTTTACTAACTATATTTTCTAATCTTTTAATAAATTAAAACTTTAAAGAAATTTATATTTTAATTAAAATATTTAAATAACCTACTTTTTACTTTCTACTATAAATACTTTTATAATTAGTAAATAATATAGTATATTTAAATATATAATTTCTAAATATTTATTACTATATTAAACTTAAATTAGTAAAGAACTTAGTAACTTTAAAAGATATAGGGAGTTAGAATTTATTTTAAATATTAAATTAAACTTTTTTAAAAAGAGGAGAAATATTATCTTTTTAAGTTAAATATTTATAAAAAGTAAATATTAGAAAAACTTAAAAGTTTATTTTATATAAAGCCTATAAAGCTAAAATAAAATAAATAGAATTTAAAATTAAAAAATATTAATAATATAATAATATTATAAAGTAATATAATAATATTTACTTTTAAAAGATAAGAGTAGAAGTAGAAGGTATTTTATAAGAAAAATTATTTTTAAAGGTATTAGATTAGATATAGTCTTTAGTTAGAAATACTTTATTACTAGCTAAACTAGTAATACTATAGCAGAGATAAAGGTAATAGTAGAGTAGAAAAATATTTTTCTACTATAAGTATTATTTTATTTTATTATTTCCCTTATATAAGAGGGAGATATCTTTTAAATAAAAGATAGACAGGTTCTTTAAATCCTCCTATTAAGCCTTCTTTTACTTTTACACTTCTTTATACTTTTTTATACTTATTTTATTTATTCTTTTAGTTCTTTTATAGTTCTTAATTTAAAAACAAGTTCTTTATCTTATCTATCTATTTTCAAAGTCTTCTCTTATTCCCTAGTAATACTAAGCTACCTATTTTAGCTTAGTAAATATCCCTAAGGTATTCTAAATAACTACTATAAAAGTAACTTAAGACCTCTCCCTATTTAGAAGTTAACTTCTTTTCCTATTATAAAGTAGCTCTATTCTTATTAATTAATAGGAATTATTATTAAAACTAATATCTATTACTACTTTATAAAAGGTTTTATAGTAACCTCTTATAAGAGACTCCTATTTAACTATTTTTTTTATTAGTAATTAAATAAGCTATACTATTCTACTTTAATATTAATTATATATTTAAAAGTTTTTTTTTAATAGTAAACTTATAAAACTTAGTTAATATTTAAAAAGTAAATTAAATAGTAGCTTAATTTTTATTTTTTTTAAAAGCTTTAAATATAGTTTTTAAAGTAGTAAATATTTTAATTTTTATTATATATTCTAACTCTATAGAACTTAATAATCCTATAGTAGTTAACTTCTCTATAAGTATACCTTTTAGCTAAGTAATTAAGTACTTAAATATATTATATAATAGCTAGTAGTATTACTAGGTTTAAAACTAGAAATAGAAATAAAGAGATTATTTAATTTTTACTTAATAGGCTCCTACTATATAGATAGTATATATAAATTAGGTTTCGTGCTTTAGTAAGTATACTATACCTACCCCTAGCGTTCCTATATACCTATTATATAAAGGTAACCTAGCTATAGAGGAATATAAAGTTCTACTCTTAAAGGTGTACCTAGAGTTAAGTATATTTTAGTTGCCTTAGGGGGGGTATTATTATATATTCTAGCTCTATAGAGCTTAATAATCCTATAATAGTTAACTTCTCTATAGGTATATCTTTTAGCTAAGTAGTTAAGCGCTTAGATATATTATATAATAGTTAGTAGTATTATTAAATTTAAAACTAGAAATGGAAATAAAGAGATTATTTAATTCCTACCTAATAGGCTTTTACTATATAGATAGTATATATAAATTAGGTTTTATGCTTTAGTAAGTATGCTACGCTTACCCCTAGTGTTCTTATATACTATAGCGGGGATAAAGGTAATAGTGGGGTAAAAAAATATTTTTCTAGTATAAGTATTATTTTATTTTATTATCTCCCTTATATAAAAGGGAGATATTTTTTGAATAGGGAGATAGATAGGTTCTTTAAGTCCTCCTATTAAGCCTTCTTTTAGATTATACTTTTTTATATTTTTTATATTTATTTTTATTTATTCTTTTAGTTCTTTTTATAGTTTTTAATTTAAAAATAAGTTCTTTATTTTATCTATTTATTTTTAAGGTCTTCTCTTATTCTCTAGTAATACTAGGCTACTTATTTTAGCTTAGTAAATATCTTTAAAGTATTTTAAGTAACTACTATAAAAGTAACCTAAGACCTCTCCCTATTTAGAAGTTAACTTCTTTTCCTATTATAAAATAGCTTTATTTTTATTAATTAATAGAAATTATTATTAAAACTAATATCTATTACTACCTTATAAGAGGTTTTATAGTAATCTCTTATAAGAGCTTTCTATTTAACTATTTCCTTTATTAGTAATTAGGTAGGCTATATTATTTTACTTTATCTAGAGGTCTAACTAAGATCTACTTGAAAAGCTTTTAAGCTTTATTTATAGGTTATTACTTTTACTATAGTAAATAAGTTTCTTAGAGCTATTTACTAGAAACTATAATTATTAATAAGGAAAATAATATACTAGCCTATAAGTAAGGGAAGAAGATAATTATAACCTTACTAGTTTAATAGTATATAAATATATCTATAAAAAGGGATCCTATTAATTAACTAGATTTAAAAGTATTAAGAGATAGTAAGCGATTTTATAGGTTAAGGCTAAGTGTTAAAAGTAGTTTAAGAGGCTTTAACTAAGTTTATTAAAATTTTCCCTTAGAGGAAATAGGAGCTAAGCTTACTTAGATAAGAGAGCTTATCTTTAAAGTAGTTAATTAATAAGTTTTAATTAATAATATATAGAGAATTATAACTAGGACCTTTATCTAGCTCTTCCTATTTTAAATAACTTTAGTAATAGGGTAGGTATTAATAATAAAGGCCTCTAGATATATTATAGGAGTTATCTTTATATTAGTAATTAAGAAGACTATAAAAACTAATTAAGTTTCCTCTTTTAAAAAATCTTTAAATAATTAACTAAAGATAATAAAAGGGACTTTTATAAATAGCTTTAAATATTATAAATAATAATTATTACTATCTTTACTAATTTACTCTCTATTAATATATTAAAATAATATTTACTTTCTTAATACTAAAAACTTAATATCTTATTCTATATCTTTACTTATCTTAATATTAAGTTTTAATAATATTCTTAATAATATTATTTTAATAGTAAAGATAAACCCCTCTCTTTTTACTAGTATAAGCTAGTCTATATTACCTAACCTATTTACTATTTTTATAGCTTAAGTAACTAGTAATAGAGAGAAGATTTTAATATTTAATAAAACTAATATTACTTCTTTTATTAAATATTATAAAGATAATATTTTATTTACTTAAAGTAATAATAAGTAAAAGTTTAGATTTTTAAAAGGAGTAGTTTAAAAGGTTATTTTAGCTATATAAACTATTATTTATAAAGTTATAAAAAACTTTACTTAAGAAGAAGTTAAGAAGATATTAATTTATTAGTTTAAAGATAGTAACTTTAAAGTTTATAAAAACTATAACTAAAAATATAATAAGCTAATCTCTAATAGTTAGCTAAATTAGTAGAAAGAAGTAGCTAAATAGATATAAAATTAGTAGTAGCTTACTATAAAGTATAAAAAGCTATTACTAGATAATATAAAAAAATAAGATATCTTTAAAGCTATAAATAATTCCTTCTACTAAGAACTTATAGTTAATTATAATATATTTTATAAAGAACTTAAAGATAAAGACCTAAAATAGTTAATTAACTATATATAAAATACCCTTAAGGTTAAGCTTAGCTAAGAAAGTATATATATAGAAGATAAGTATATAAGGAGGCCTAGGTAAAAGGTATTACCTTAATAGAATATCTACTTTAAGGAGGATAAAAGAGCTATCAACTATAATATCTAGATTCTCTAATAACTATAAAAAGTTATTAATTAACTATCTTCTACTAAGAAGGAGCTTATAAGTTTCTAAATTAATAAGTTAACTAAGAAAATATATAAACTATAGATCTACCTTATATAAGTAGAAGGTTAAAAGAAAGCTCTCTAGATAAGTAAAAAGGGCTAGAATAAGCTTATATTAAAATATAAGGAATATAATAAGGTAGATATATATAATATATTAAGGAGGAGAGGTGAGTTCTCTTACTACTACTATCAGAAAAAGTATTTATAAGAGGAGTGTAAAGTAGCTATATATAAGATAGATAGTATTTATAATTATAATTTACTTATAAGTACCCTAACCTTAAATATAAAGGCTTTATATAAATACTACTAACTCTTTATCTTAAGGAAGTTTTTAATTAATATCTAAAATAATAATATCTTTTATAAAGAATTTATTATTATAGTTTTATTAAATTAGGATATTTTAAGGAGAGAGGGCTATATAAAGACTAGAAGCTACTATATATAACTAGAAGTTACTAATAAGGTATAATAGGAAGCCTAAAACTTCTATAATAACTTAAAGGATCTAATTTACAATAAAATAGTAATAAGAGCCTATTAGAATAACTTAAAGTATATACTAGAGAGGGATAAGAACTTTATACTCTTTAGAGCTAAGTAGATAGAGGAGATAAAAGGGAAATAATTAAAGAAAGAGGAGAGAGGAGTAGATAGTTTCCTAGTATCTATTAAAAAGAAAAAGGAGATAATAAAGTCTAGTAAGACTTAATTTAAAGTTAAGGACTTCTTTACTAAAAAAGAATAAAAAGCTATAGATATCTATATAGTAGCTAGTAGCTTTAAAAGAGGGAAGACTTTAATTAATTAATTAGATTCTAATTTAGAGATAGGTAGGGAGAAACTAAGAAACTTAGAATTAAGTAAACTTACTAAGAGTATAGAGAAAATACCTTAAAAGGCTCCTAGAGATAGAACTTTAAGATTTTTAAATAAAGTAGTTATAAATAAGATCTTTAAGCTTAAAGTACTTCTTATACTAATTAAAATAATATAACTATCCCTTTAACTTATACTAAAATTAGAAAAATAAAATATTAACTTTATTAATAAAATCTAAATATAAATTTTAATTAGTAAACTTATAAAGAAGGAGGACTATTAGAAAAAGAAGCTTTTAAAAAGAGCTAATATAGTTATATTAAAGGTATCTAAAGTAAAAGCTAGAAATACCTAATAAATACTTATAGATTTCCTTATAAATATAATTAAAGACTTCTTTAGAAGAGAAAAAGCTATTAATTAATAAAATCTAAATTATATAGTAAATATAATAATACTATAAGCTAAATTTAATCTTACTAAGGTATATTTAGTATAGTACTTACTATATATAAGATTAAAAGTTAGTAGAGCTATTAATAATAATATTACTAGTATTTTTAATATAAAAGTAAAAATTAATATTATTTATATTTTTTATATAAAAAAAAATAAGCTTCTTTATATTAAAATTAATATAATCCTATACTTCTTTAAAGATTAATAATTACTTTTTTTAAAAAAGTATTATAAGATAACTATATAAGTTAGAGGGTAAGAACTCCTTATAGGGTTTTATATCTTTATAGATAACTTCTTAGCTACTTTAATAATACTTAAAATATTTTTTATAAAGGCCTTATATTTTTCTTTTAACTATAATAACCTTTTTAGCTCTATTAGAGAAGAGGTTATTATTAATAAAACCTAGCTTATTATATTACTTTTAGGACTACTTAAAGTAGTTAATTATTAGAAAAACTAAAGGAGAAATCCTTTACTAGGAGGGATTCCTTAGATATTATACTAATATCTATACTATTACTTTTATTAGATCTTTTCTTATTATTTATTTTTAATAATATTTTATTAAATATTAAAGAGTCCTTAAAATATAATAAATATATTATATATAAGGTATTATATAAAGTAGCTAAGTAAGTATACTAGCTTCTTACTAAGCTAGAGGGGAGGAGCTTTATATATAAAAAGGCTTTTAGCTTTAAACTATTATTTAATATTAAGATAAATAAAGATAAATTAGCTATATATTAGTTAATTAACTAATACCTAATAATTAAAGTAGAAATATTTAAGGTAAAGGACTTAGGGTTAAGTATTTAAGCTTAAAAGGCTATTAATATATAGACTTTATATAAGTTAAAGGCTTTTAAAGTTTACTTAATTAATAATATATTATCTAATAGATTAACTTCTAATATAAATTTAAAGTAAAAACTAAATATATTTAAGTATATAAAGAAATACTTTAAGACTACTAAATATCTAAAGTTTATTATTCTATAGTTTTCTAAGCTCTTAAGAGGTTTTAGATTAATAGCCTTATATTTAGAAATACTTTTTACTAAGGTAGAGCCTCTAATTAGGAAAGAGGAAGCTAATCTTCTTATTAAAATTTTCTATAATAGGGAGAAAGCCTTAGTATAGGAGTTTTTAGAAATAGGCTATATTAAGTTAGAAGTTATACTCCTTTAGAAAATTAAAGTTATTTTATATAAAGTATAATAAGTACTATTAATCTATATCTTACTAGCTATACTTAAGCTAATTATCTCTATTTTAAAAGAGAAAGTAGATAAAATACTATTAGAATAGGGTTATAAGCTATATAGAAATAAGATCTTTTTTATTATAAAAAAGAATAGTAGATATTAGTTAATTAATAACTATTAAAAAGTAAACTAAATATTAATAAGAAATACTTTTACTTCTTTTAGTATAGAGGAATTTTTAGAATAGATAATATAATATATTATACTTATATTTATTAATTTATTTTCTAGTTATAATTAAATCTTACTTATAAAAATAAACTAAAACCTTATAGTTTTTAACTTTCCTATTAGACTATTAAAAATATATATATTACTATAAAGAGCTATTAACTTTATTAGCTAGTTTATAAAGGTAGTTACTATAATCCTCTATAACTTAATATTTTATATTATAATAGTATATTTTAATAATATTATAGTAAAAAGACTAATAAGTACTTATAATAATAAGGAAGTATATAAACTATTTAATATAAGGTTATATATCTTTAAATACTTATAGAATATTAATAAAATACTATTAAACTTAGAACTAGCTAGTTATATAGCTTCTATAAAAAAGATAAAGTAGTTAAAGTTAGTTTATAATATTATAAGATATCTTTATAGCTATGGAAAGAGGTTACTTATAAGTTAAAATATCTAGAAGATTATAAAGTAGTAAGCTTATAAAAATATTAGGGAAGTCTAAGGTTTTTTTAAAATTACTAGATTTTATAAAGTATAGGTATTTAAATATACTATTAAAGCCTTACTACTTACTAAACTCTTAAAAAAGGGAGCTATTTTTATCTAGATAGTTAATTAATAAGAGGCTATAGATTTCTTAAAGAAAGCTCTTTTATTAGAGCTAATTCTAAAAGTCTTAGACTACTTAGTAAGTATAGGTTTTATCTACTTAACTATAAATATTTTTTTATTAAAATAGGGAGCTATCCTAGCCTAAGTCTTTAGAATTAAATAGTACCTTATTTAATTTAAAAGTAGTATCTAGATACTTACTAAGTAGAATTATAATTAAACTAAATATAAATACTAAGGAGTCCTAGCTACTTTTAGGAGGCTAAGAGTATACTTTATAAAAATCTATTTTATTTTTAAAACTAATTACTAAGTTTTTATATACTAGCTTAATAGCTAATCTTCTAAAATTCTAAGTATACTAATTACTTAATAAATTACTTATATCTAATTATTTAACTTTAAGGTCTACTATATCTAAAGAAAAGATAATATTATAGTAGATATTCTCTTAAAGAAAGAACTAGGTTTATCTAATATATAGGAAAAAGATAATAAATAAAATTTAGATAACTTTATTAATTAATGGATCTTCTATATAGAGGTCTTATAGCCTCTTAATAATACTTACTTTAATAAATATTAATAAATTACTTAATTCCTATTTTCTTTTAAAAAGCTA